>CM076613.1:0-126496 GCA_038502775.1 Hippodamia convergens | reverse complement strand
CTGATATCTTTCCTTGGCCAATCGGAAAAATATAAATTCAGGAGCCCTTGATCGCCACCTTGAAAAAATCAAACATACTGCATTGAAAATAATGAAGTTGCTGAAGATTCTCATAATACAATGACAGTTGAAGCTTTTGCCCAGAAATCACGAAATTTATGGATATGAAAACATAATTAAAAGAGACCCATCTTACCATCGAACGATCCCTTGTCTAGAGCAAATTGAATTAAGCTATTGTATGTCGCTTCAGAGGGCCTATATACGAAAACTCCAGAATTGAAGCAGTCAGGCCATCCAACATCTGGAGCAGCAGAAAGCTCTTCTCTCTCGAATAATTCATCACAATTTTGTAAAACCTAAAAAGATCATAATTCACTTGAATTTCGAAAATACTAATCTTAATAAATAAACCAGAAAAATAACATCAGATACATACCAATGTGTCTGCATCCAAAAACACACATTTTTCGTATTGGGTGAGCTGCCAGCAGTGTAGTTTGGTGAATGTTATGCCCAATTCGGGTCTTTGCAGTAATTTCAAGTTTGCTTTATCTTTAGAATCTAAAATGTTCACTTCTTTCACTGAATTGAACACTTCGGAGAGCCTTGCCCTACAAAAATGTTGAGTGTTAAAATAGCATACAACCTATAAACACCGTGGTGATATTATAGGTTGCTCTTCAAAGGATGATCTGACTATTTTCTAACCATAAACCTTTTTTACACTCATTGGGGTAATGATCTTCTAAAATATCTCCATTACTTCAAGTGTAACATTCTAGAATCTCCTCGATAAAATTGAATAAAGCTCATGAGTTGAGGAATTCTCTCGCGGCCTAATATTTAAGGCTAAAAATTAACTCAAAACTCCCAAAAGTGGCGTTGGATCAAAATAGGCAACTCTGATCAATGTATGTTGATTTCAACTTGAAACTTAAAATGTTCACTTGTGATCATAAATTTGTACCCCACAACTCGACAATAAGTTTTCTGGGATTATATATTTTGCACGTCAAAAACAATCTTAGAAATAAGTTGTTGATCGGTGTTATCCTGGATCTTGTTCATGAAAAATAAAATTACCATCAGATAAATATAGATTTGGGATGAATTTAATCATTCTGAATCGCATTTTCATGATGTGTATTGTTCCAAGGCTAGCAATTCCACCCACTGGGCTATATTGCGAACTTTCCTATGAAATGGTGCCAACTACAGGGTTATTTTTATATTTATGATACAAGTTTACAATTTTACTTACCTCATAGAATTTGTTACTCCAGGAGTAACCAGGATAGCAAGTTCCTGCTGGGTTCCCACTTGCTTCAAGGAATGGGCCAAGACAAGCGCCCCCAATGAATAGGAGTCATTGGTAGCTAAGGTCACCCAAGCCCCTAACAACAAAACCAATCCCTTTATTTCGGGTTTCAATTTTTTTCTTTAATGTTGAAGTGACGATCAATCTGATGGAAATTATCGAAACTGTGCAAAAATTGAATGTTTCAACTGAAATATATTGTATGGGATCGATCTATTTATTCTTGAAATTTGGGGATTTTATCTTGCACCTCTAATAATAAATAAATATATGTCGGTACTTATGAAGAACTGAAATAACTTCCGAAATTGGTTGAATTCATCAACTACTCCAGAACAGTTTATCAATTATTTAATTAAGAAAGTAAACAAACAATAAGGTGAATGTTCGGAACATTGATGCGACAATGAATACATTGTCCTTCGGGTGAAACTATTTTTAAATCGCTTATTTAATTGCGATCACCTGCCCAACATTTTATTTCATACAGACTCTACTCTGAAGTCATTTAAATGTTATGGATCATATATGGTGAGGATGTACAAAAATTGAATTATTCAATTACAGCCAATTGTTATAATTTATAATCACCTTTTGTTGGTGTATTCGAATATCTGGGTATATCAAACTACGTTTCGTGCATATTTCGAACCAAATCAGATAAAACGATAGATATATGATACATAATTAATCAGATATCACAATAAAATGATTTAATTTAAGTCTCTACTGAAGATGCAGGTGATTTTCTAAGGTTGATAAATGCAGAGAGAAAAATTATGTTGGTAACCAAATTGTATTATGGTTAACATTTTCACATACCGGCTAAGATCTGTCTGTCTTCAGCTCTTTAAAAAAAAGAAAAATATTGCTTCCCAAAGTCATTTTCCAAACTGAAAATCTCAAAGAAATAATGACATTAGTCGTCCTTCGAAAATTGGTAACAACGATTTGCATCTGATTAAACGTAATTTCTTAAATCAAATCGGATTAGGAACAATACGACCGTCATTCATAGCGCATTTGAAAGAACTTATTTATCGTATCGTCCGGTATAAAAACGGTGACAAGGTGAAAAGGTCAATGTTAAAAATTAGGGCAGAGAATTAATGCAATTTTTCATTAATTTACATATTTAACCATATTGATAAACGAATGAATGAATAATAATGAGTAACTAAAGTGTTAAGACTGGTGGAGCAGCATAACACTATTTGAATATCACCCGACCACACAACACTACTTGATGGGTCTTTGGCTATGTTTCGTCGTGTGGAATGAAATGAAAACAAAACTACCGCTTCAAGTCGCTTAATAAGAAACAAGTCTAAATATAAGTAACTAAAAATAGAATCGTACAATTCTCACTTCATTTTTTTGAGATAGAAATAGAAGGAAAGCAGAAACGTAAATTTTGTATTAGCAAAACATGAACACAACTTACTGAAAGCGTTTGATTAATACTAATACGACAAGTGTCGAAATTGTTTTCATTCACTAGAAGCAGATAACATCATAGCTGGGTGCAAAACCGTAAGATAAGAACTACACATTTAAAAAACAAGGGAGATAGCACGATTTGGAGAAAGTACGATGTCTCCTTTGTAAGGTACAAAAATAACATGCGAATCTCGTCCAAGAATAATTGGCCGTGCGTAAGAGTATTCCAGATTTAATCGAAATATTCGAGAATTTAACCTTGCTTGATAATAATAATTGAATAACATTATTCAATTTGTGTAAACATGAAGTGTCAGCCAAGTATTACTTAGTCTTAGCCAAAAGACGATGTACATGTATTTATCAACTCGTAAATACCATTGAACAGTCATTTTTTATCTACCTATATGAAACCTGTATGCCTTGAAGGAAACAATAAAAAAAGTCTTTCTAGTTGCAGAACTTGTTTGGGAACACATGAATGGGACGTCCCATAAGAATGAAACGCGTATCTACCTATACTATACAAAAATGCCGCATTGCACGGGAAAATTATCTTTCCACTTTTTTTTAATCTAATTTCCACAGGGTTTTGAATAATAATTATATCAGCTTTATCAGAGATCAATGTCTTGATTTTCGATTAACAGAAATCGGCAAAATCATTCTTGGAAATAAGCGAAATCTATTTTTTTTTAAATCAAGTATCTAGTGAATTAGAAAATCAGTTATTTCCATACTTAATTGAGAACGTCCAATGATGAATATTGAATATTTCTAAAGCAACAGTGTAATCATATTTTATATGTTATTAATTAATTTTATATTTTCTTAGTTGCGAAATTAGTTTTTGAAATATTTTTTCAAATTTATTCATTACGAGCGTCGACCATAGAAAAAAAACATAAAGGATGCGCATCGACACTCAAAAATGACGCATCTGTGATCTGACTAGAACACAGATCAGAAAAATAAATTGAATCTGTCATGGCGTTCCTTGTTGGTGTGAGAGATTTGATTTTATTGAATGTTTTCAGCAGTTTAATAATCAAAAACTAAAGTTATTGCCTCAGTATCCTATTATTCTCTTGAATGGAATTGAATTGACGACAGTTTTATTCAGGTTAGGTTACTAAATACAGAGAAAGGGTAAGTTTGATGAAGTGTTAATGGATGCCAATACGGACCAGTTTTGTGTGATTTATCTTCGAACAAGCGATTATGAACCTTTTGGCTATGTCTTAAAGACTCTTTTCGCGAAGCTTGCTTCCTCAAATATTTTTGTTTATGTTTGGATTCTTGATGTCAAATTTTTAAATTCATCGTTTGATTTAATTGCATCTCTGTTCATTAACAGTCATGTTAACCCAAAAAATGGTATATAAATTGTATCAAAAGGTTCTTATTTTTTTATTTCTCCAGGAAAATGTGCCCAAGTGTTGAACACGAAGATATTAACGAGTTTTAGTCATATTTGGAGAGTTTTCACGGGTATGGCTCAAGTGGATGCAGCTGAAAAAGAAGCCAGTGAAGTTCTCCATACGTTACTGTCTGTTGAGCGTATAGAAAATAAAGACGCTATAATTGTGGATACTGGCAATGGCGATGAATCGCCCCAGAACTCTTATCAAACCAATCAATCGAAATCTAATGAAAATGGGGAAAATGAAGCCACGCTACAATGGCATACACCCGTGCAATTGGGTACCCATTCTTTGTTTTCAGCCATTGATGCAAACACCCACTTTACTCACACAATGGATGATCATCAGGTAGTTGTACATTATTCATTTTAAAGTTAACTGCGCTAATGACCCTGTTTCAATATTAATAATGATGATATATTCATTAAGTGGAATATTCAACTAATTTAAGTTTCTTTTAGGTGATATGGGAAGGTGCTACTTTACAAGTAGAACCGGATCCTCATAAATATAACGTCAATACTATTTATACCACCACCCAAGTAATAGAAGATGGGGAAAACCTCGAAAAAGTCCAGAATCAAATCCGGAGTGCCAATGGAAAGAACAAAACCCCACCTAAAATAAGTATTAAAAAATCGCAGGTGAAAAAAAAGAAGAAAGTTGAACCTAAAGAGACAGATCCTAATGATCCTACAAAACTGGAAGAAAGTTCTGCACAAGTTAAGGAAAGATTTAAAAGAGGATGTGAATGTCAAGATGAGAGTTGCTTCAGGGGTCTCAATCCTGATAATGTATATAAACATAGACTGAATATTGCCGAATTGACGAAGGGGGAACATGATATGTATTTGATGGGTGTTACTATGGCTTGTTTAGCAAATCCAGACACTACGGTGAGGCATAAAGAACGGAGGAGGTTAAGAGCTCAATATGTATATCAAGGAAGAAGGGTATGTCTTGACGCTTTCCTATATTTGGAGAACTGCACACATTATCAATTGAAACGAATAAGGAAGCACGTGATGACTCATGGAGTAGCTCCAAGAATTCACGGAAATCATGGTAAAAAGCCTCACAATACTTTCCCCTTAACATCTATAGGCATGCTACAGATTTTCTCAAACAGTATCTAGAGCAGCACACCGGGGAGCGTGATATAGTTAACACAAAACAACCCATACAGCTCCCATGGGACATCACACGCAAGAATTTACACGATGCTTATAAGGAATATAGCCAAATTATAGACCCTGGAACGAAACTCATGGGATATTCTACCTTTCGTCACTTCATGAAAGAACAGTTTCCCCATGTGAAATTCTGTAAAATCGAACCTAAAGCCCCGCCAAATACTCAAAATAATCAGCAGCATCAGGCGCAGCAGAATCAAACGCAGCAGACTCATGCACAACATTCGATGCCTAAACAGCAAACGATTCAAGCGATCGAAATACCGAGGGAACAGCAAATTCGTAAATGTATTATAAATGAGGAGATTCAGCAAGTTATTCCTTTGGTGGTTGCCCCGAATGATGGTTCTGCGTCTCAGCATCATCAGCAAGCGTTTTTGGTAACACCCGTTCCGCAATTGATACCGAATAATAATATTTCAACGGAACATACGTCTAATCACACTTCTGCCAGTACGTTTTCTTATCAGTTGACTAATACCGGTTATGTCATAAATGAACAGGGTAATATCGTGACGACTATGGCCAACGCACAACATCAACCTCCATATACATTCAATAGAATGTAAAGTTGTACCCAAATTAATTTATTTTCATTGTAAATAGTTTTATGTATTGTTACCGTAAGTATTAAAATAACTTCAAGAATACAACGTACTTGTTGCTTATTTTCCAATTCCTTCTGGTTTTGTACCCTATACAGATAATTTCTCAAGTTTATTACAGTTGAAGGTGATATTTTTGAATTCTCATTTTGAAGCAAATATATTTGTGTTATATTTTTTGCCTGGAGAACCAATTCCAAGTACGAATGATTTTTCATTGCATGCTGTATCATCTGCTTATGAATTAATGGAAGATGCTGTACTATTTTTCGTGGTGAGTATCAAGAAAAATAATTTATTTCTGGAAATAGCTTGTTTCTGCTTCTATTAATGCAACATTCATTCTTCAGGTTCATTCGTCAATGGTTGAAATAATTACAAAGCATCCCGTTATGACCTAAGATTGGGGTGAATCTGGAGTTTCTAGAAGAACCAAGCTCATAAAACTTTTGGTGAGTCTAAACTAGAAAAATTTTCGTTCATTATTCATTCACATATCATATTATGTATTTTTATTGCTTGAATTTACTTTCTATTCCAATATTACAGGAACAACTCGAAGAAAATTTTCAGCTGCAAAAAACCCTAAATTGAACAGAACCTGAAATTCCATTCAATTTTTCGAACCATGAAATGAAACAAGTAAATTTTATTTTTGCTGTTCTTATTAATTTCTTTTTTTTCAAATTTATTCATCATGAGTGTCCACCATCGACACTCAACAATGATTCATCTGTGATGTGATTAGAACACTTGCTTTTAATTTATACCAAAGGATTCACACTAATGGCACTTATGAAATTTTTCGAAAAAGAAAATCATGTTATGTCATTTGCTATTTGTTTTTGGATTAATAGGCTCTCATTCAAAGTGGCCGTAGAGATCAATTTCTTATTCCTGATGATTTTAATTCGTGCTATGATTGTACTTTAATAATTTGTAAATTGCAGATTCCAAATGGTGGTGAATTCAATGGGTTAATAAGTTGTTTTATGCAATTAATAGTCATGAGGCAAAGTATAAGTATTGGAGAAAAGTATGGATGGCTACTAGAAGACGGAGGAAGAATAGATTGGACAATGTCTGCATATTATGAAGAAGAATACAAAAATTGATGTGAAGTCAAGGTAAACATCTAAGCAATTTTTACTTTTTTCATTTTTTGACAATTTGCCTCATCAGGTATTTGCGTAATTGAGCCTTTCGGAAAGGTTGCATGGAATTATAAATAATGATAATTGAAAAAAACAATTTCATGAAGAAAAGGCCCAACCACGCCACCTATGTACGGAAGTCCAAAGTAAAAGTTAGGTTTTCTAAGATCTTGAAGGAACCTGTATTTCGCTCTAGCTTTATATTGATAATTGAATAACTCGATCATAGATGGCGCCAGTTGCAATTTCCACAATTTCATCATTAGAATGCTTGAAAATTTCATTTTGAGATGCAGTTTCAAATTTCTGAGCTATAGAATAAATCCAGAGAAATCTGTGCAATATAGAATATGATATCCTATACACGAATGACACTTATGGGTTCTTGAAAAAAGTTCAAATAACATGATCATGTCACTATCATTCAATATAAGTTTAATACGCTAAAAAAAGTCAGATTATTGTTAGAACCGTTTCTGTATCTATTAGACCTAATCATATAAAGTAATTTTTTTTCGTTTTTCAGGCATGCTAAAGTTGACCTTTGTTTAGGATCTTCTTTTGGCACTGGAACAAGCAGATCAGCATTTCTTCAAATTACATGAAATATTTTTCTTGTGACAAGAGTTGCCAGTATCTCCAGGCTGTTATTAAATTCAGGACAATTTCCTATTGAAGATGTGAATTGCTGCTCACCAATTCAACTTCCTTATAAGTAAGTGAAAAGATATGTGTTGGTTCATCAGGTCTTAATTGAAATTGATGTGATATATTAATACAACTTCTATATCCAAATGCTCAAGGGACTTGATTTTGCTTTCAAAATTTGTAAATTCAATTTACTCCCAATTACTCATCACAAAACCTTCAACTTAAAAAAGTGTGCGTATATTGAATCGGAACTCCAGTTTTTCTTCAAATTTTATCAAAGATTTCTCATTAGAAACAGTTCCCATGCTTCTAAGCTGCTGAATAAATTTAGGAGATCTTTTCCATTAAATAATATCAAATTCCTCTCACAAATGGCACCTATGAATTTTTGAAAAGGAAAATGATGGTATCATGTTATGTCATTTGCTATTTGTTTTTGGGTTATTAGGCTCTCGATAAAAGTTGCTGCAGAGATCAATTTCTTATTCCGAATGATAAAAATTTGTGTCATTATTCTACTTTAATACATTGCAGATTCCAAATGATGGTGCATTCAACAAGTCAATGAGTTGTCTTCTCTGAAGATTGGCCGTGAGGCAAAATATAAGTATTGGAGTGAAGTATGGATAACTATCAGAGGACAGAGGAAGAATAGATTGGTCTATATGGAGTCAAGGTGAGCAGTCTGAACAATTTTAACCTTTTTGATGCATGACTGCACTTTCAAAACTTGTGAATTCAGTTTCCTTTCAATTACCTATTTTCACAGAAATGTTGGCCTGAAAAAGTGGTTGAATACTAATTTGAATTTCCATTATTTCTTTAAATTTCAGGCTTGTATTATTGTGGAATAGATTCAAGGATAATTCGTTCAATGTGAAATGTCAAAGCTACTTCTGGAATCTCGAAAAATGTCAAAATAAGACTAGCATGTTGTTACGTTGTACATCAAATTTTTAACCTGCAAAATTTCAGAATTCCTCAAATCGAAGTAATTTATTTATGAATATATATGTACCTCGACATAAAAAATAATAATTTTAACAATATTTTTTAGATGTGATTGTGTCCTTTCGGTATTTTCTTATGAATTAGATGATGAGGAATTATGAAGATCTAGTGACTTCTCCACCTTGGAGTTAATTAATCAAGGTAACGTTCTGATGAGGCAGACTGAGAGCAGTCATTGTAAGAGGTATGAACATTATAAATGAATTGATATCAATGGTTCAGGAAATGGAAGTCCCTTATCAAGTTCATGAAAACGATATTTTTCTACTGTGCATGAATGGAACTTGTTGTTCTCTTATATAAGTGAAAAAGAAATAGATATAGTGCTGAAGTCCTATAAAATAGTTTTATCTTAGTTTCTTATTATCAACAAACCATTTCTTTTGAAGCTACTACTAATTTTCCAGGCTTTCAAGCTATTCGATAAATTTAATGGAAACCTTTCAATGTTGAGTACGTCTGATGTTTCACATGAATGGCACTTGTGAATCTTTGAAATAAGTCAAAATAACCCCTGTCATATTGTTATATCATGTAATATTTGGTGAACCTGCAACAAAATGTTATTTAGATCCTTTATAAATATCAAATTTAAAATCCTTCTATAAACATAGAGATAGAATGTAATAGATTCTTCGTTTTTCAGATCTGATGGTCTTTCTTCACGATTTTGTTATGTACCGGAGGATCAGAAATACTGAAGTTCTGGAGGCTTCTTCAACAGCAGGATGAATTCAACAAGTTGTCTCTCTGAATATCCATCCTATTAAGGGCATACGGAAAGCAGTGATTGCGGTGGACCTCTGAAGATAACCAAGCCAATAGATTTATGGCAAGGAATCGAACTCTCTAATAACCAGGCACTTGAAAAGGAGACGATGGAGGATTCTCAATCGATTCAGTGTTTAACCATGTTTTGTCTTCTTTTATCTGGAGGAAGAATTCACCTGTGATTGCGTTCCTGACTTATTTTTTCAACAAATCTTCATTAATTATCTAACAATGTTCACTTTGCCAATGTATATAATTAATGCCCACATCAAGGGTCAGCATGTTATCAGTTCTGTTTCGAGAAGTTAATTTTCGTACCATCAGTTGAAGTTAAATTGAAAGAAATAAAATTTCTTTATGAATCATGTGTGTCTGTTCCACCGTTCCTTAGTTTTCGATGGGATGTAAAGGATTGGACACATTTGAAAATATTTATGGTTGATTTAACGAAATTTTTCTGCAGTAGATTAACAATAGGTAATTGAAAAGCGTTTGATAAACTAAAACTTTCATAATAATCACCCATAAAACAATCCCGACTCATCCTAATTCGATGCTTATGCAATAAAATTGAAACTAAACAGTTTCGATTGGTTTTCTTCGGAAAATTCGTAAGAAAACCTCTGGCAGTAGCTAATATGCATAATAGAAAGAAGTTTTCTAAATTCCGCAAGTCCACTTAGTTTCTTTAGTTCGACTACTCTATGTAAGGTGGCGCCACAAGTAGTATATGACTCGGAACATTGTTACGAAAGGTTGTAAATAGCTGCGAGTGGCTGACCCACGTTTAATCGACGCCGATGTGGCGTTTGGTCCACAGCTCTTCTGCAGCGGACCCCGTGATGCTGGGCGAACCCCAGCTGGTGCCGACATTGGTTGCTGGTGTCGGACCCCGGCGGCTAAGGACTTCTTCTGGCAGCTTGGTTATCACCAGCTGCTGGTGGTCCTCCGGCTGCTGGGTTATCACCAGTTGCTAGTGGGGCCCCCCCAGGTTCTGGTGGTGCTTCTACGGCTGCTGGGTGCCTTCAGCCTCTCTCTGCTGGACCTCCTCCTGGTGCTCCCCCTGGTGGGGGGCCTTTGATGATGCTATCCAACAATAAAATTAAAATAAAATATTGTCATGTGACATTTTTTCAATATCGGCCATTTTACTTTTTGGATGACCCCCGTATAATTTTCGGTCAAAATCATTTCCTGGGTGACCCCCGTATAAATTCTAATCACGTGACATTTCTCGATTTCGGTCATTTTACTTTTTGGACGACCCCCGTACATTTTCCGGTTAAAATACTTTTAGGTCTGCCCCCGTATATTTCCGAAATTTCACGCCGGCCGGTGAGGCGATCGCAGCGACACTTTTTCGGTTCATTTTGTCGCGATTTTGCGGCGAAAGGCTGAACCTCCCCTACTAAATTGGGGCCTGCTCATTTTTCCTGGGCAGCTATACGGAAAAAATCGGGAATTTTTCTGGCTACTTTTTTGCGATTTTTTCGTCGATATGGATTCTTCCCGGGTTCCTGAATACCATCCTGGTGAAAAAATCGACCAGCTTTTTTCCTAGGGCAGATACGGAAAAATTCGGGCCGAAAATATCGGGCCATTTTTTCCATACCTACACCCAGGAAAAAATGGCCGGTCAAATTTAGTAGGGGATTTTGTCGTTAGTTCAGGGTTTTTCCGCAAAATCGTGGCAAAATGAACTGGAAAAATGGCGCTGCCGTCGCCTCCCCATTCTTCCTGGGTGTAGGTACGGAAAATTTGTCGAAATTTACAGGGGTTTTTTTTAGGGGATTCAGGGTTTTTTTGATGGATTCAGAGGGTATACGTTAATATTGAGGTGTTTTTGGCTTCACATTCCGAAAAAAAACCCCCTGTAAATTTCGAAAAATTTTCCGTACCTACACCCAGGAAGAATGGGAAGGCGACAGCAGCGCCATTTTTTAAGTTCATTTTGCCACGATTTTGCGGAAAAACCCTGAACTAACGACAAAATCCCCTACTAAATTTGACCGGCCATTTTTTCCTGGGTGTAGGTATGGAAAAAATGGACCGATATTTTCGGCCCGAATTTTTTCGTATAGCTGCCCTAGGAAAAAAGCTGGTCGATTTTTTTCACCAGGATGGTATTCAGGAACCCCAAAAGAATCCATATCGACGAAAAAATCGCAAAAAAGTAGCCAGAAAAATTCCCGATTTTTTCCGTACAGAGCTGCCCAGGAAAAATGAGCAGGCCCCAATTTAGTAGGGGAGGTTCAGCCTTTCGCCGCAAAATCGCGACAAAATGAACCGAAAAAGTGTCGCTGCGATCGCCTCACCGGCCGGCGTGAAATTTCGGAAATATACGGGGGCAGACCTAAAAGTATTTTAACCGGAAAATGTACGGGGGTCGTCCGAAAAGTAAAATGACCGAAATGTCACGTGACCTATAGTCACGTGATTAGAATTTATACGGGGGTTACCCAGGAAATGATTTTGACCGAAAATTATACGGGGGCCGTCCAAAAGTAAAATGGCCGATATTGAAAAAATGTCACATGACTATAATAATTTTTTTTAATTTTATTGTAGGATAGCATCATCAAAGGCTCTAGGGAATTACCACACCAAGAGGAGCACCAGGAGGAGATCCACCAGAGAGGCTGGTGGCCCCCAGCAGTCGGAGAACTACCAGGAGTCAGGAGCCTAAAGTTCCACCACCAGAAACGAAGTCCACTCCTAATAGCTGCTGCTGGGGTTCGCACCAGCATCCCGGGATCCACTGCGGAGGAGCTGTGGACCCAACGCCACATCGGGGTTGATTGATTGTGGGTCAGCCACTCGCAGATATTTACAACCTTTCGGAACAATGTTCCGAGTCATATACTACTTGTGGCGCCACCTTACATAGAGTAGTGGAACTAAGGAAACTAAGTGGACTTGCGGAATTTAGAAAACTTCTTTCTGTTATGGATATTAGCTCCTGCCAGGGGTTTTCTTACGAATTTTCCGAAGAAAACCAGTTTCAATTTTATTGCATAAGCATCGAATTAGGATGAGTCGGGATTGTTTTTTGGGGGATTATTATGAAAGTTTCAGTTTATCAAACGCTTTTCAATTACCTATTGTTAATCTACTGCGGAAAAATTTCGTTAAATCAACCATAAATATTTTTAAATGTGTCCAATCCTTTACATCCCATCGAGAACTGAGGAACGGTTGAACAGACACACATGATTCATCAAGAAATTTTATTTCATTCAATTTAACTTCAACTTATGTTACAAAAATTAACTTCTCGAAACAGAACTGATAACATGCTGGCCCTTGATGTGGGCATTAATTATATTGGCAAAGTGAACATTGTTAGATAATTAATGAAGATTTGTTGAAAAAATAAGTCAGGAACGCAATCACAGGTGAATTCTTCCTCCAGATAAAAGAAGACAAAACATGGTTAAACACTGAATCGATTGAGAATCCTCCATCGTCTCCTTTTCAAGTGCCTGGTTATTCGAGAGTTCGATTCCTTGCCATAAATCTATTGGCTTGGTTATCTTCAGAGGTCCACCGCAATCACTGCTTTCCGTATGCCCTTAATAGGATGGATATTCAGAGAGACAACTTGTTGAATTCATCCTGCTGTTGAAGAAGCCTCCAGAACTTCAGTATTTCTGATCCTCCGGTACATAGCAAAATCGTGAAGAAAGACCATCAGATCTGAAAAACGAAGAATCTATTACATTCTATCTCTATGTTTATAGAAGGATTTTAAATTTGATATTTATAAAGGATCTAAATAACATTTTGTTGCAGGTTCACCAAATATTACATGATATAACAATATGACAGGGGTTATTTTGACTTATTTCAAAGATTCACAAGTGCCATTCATGTGAAACATCAGACGTACTCAACATTGAAAGGTTTCCATTAAATTTATCGAATAGCTTGAAAGCCTGGAAAATTATTAGCAGCTTCAAACTTTTAAGAAAATAGTTTCTTGATAATGAAAAACTAAGATAAAACTATGTGAGCAAATTTACTCAAGGCATTGACTATTTTATAAGACTTCGAAGGAGAGTCTAATACATCAGTCATGAACAGTAAAACAATATGTTTTTCATGTAATTGAGTAGAGACTTCCATTTCCTGAACCATTGATATCAATTCATTTATAATGTTCATACCTCTTACAATAACTGCACTCAGTCTGCCTCATCAGAGCGTTACCTTGATTAATTAACTCCAAGTTGGAGAAGTCACTAGATCTTCATAATTCCTCATCATCTAATTCATAAGAAAATACCGACAGGACACCATCACATCTAAAAAAAATTGTAAAAATTATTACTTTCTATGTCGAGGTTCATATATATTCATAAATAAATTACAGTAGAACCCCGATTACCCAAGCTCGCGATTATCCGAGTCGCGTGGATAGGACAGGATAGTTCAATTTTACAAGGTTAAACTTTGCTCGCGCGGCGAGATGTGCTTGTCATTCGTTAAGGGACATATCTACATACTTGTGTATTATTTACATAGAGTATATGTATTTACTTATCTATTTAGTTACTATTCACGTAAATAAAACTCAATTTGATTAAAAATAACATATTTCACAGAGTAATTTAATAAAGTCCCTATTATTCGAGTTTTCGATTATCCGAGGTCAGTTCGGTCCACAATAGCACTGATAATCGAGGTTCTACTGTATTTCGATTTGAGGAATTCTGAAATTTTGCAGGTTAAAAATTTAATGTACATAGTAACAACACGCTAGTGTTATTTTGACATTTTTCGAGATTCCAGAAGTAGCTTTGACTTTTCACATTAAACGAATTATCCTTGAATCTATTCCACAATAATACAAGCCTGAAATTTAAAGAAATAATGGAAATTCTACTTAGTATTCAACCATTTTTTCAGGCCAACATTTCTGTGAAAATAGGTAATTGAAAGGAAACTGAATTCACAAGTTTTGAAAGTGCAGTCATGCATCTAAAGCATTCGTGTGTAGGCAATAATTATTTTGCATAACTGTCAATGAAAATCTTATACAACAACACATTATCTTTCCACTTACTTCTATTAGGACACCAGAAATGTCATCCATGAGCAGCACCAGAGCTTCGATAATTTTTATAAATTCAATTCCACCAGATACAGGCAACTTTTGATACAGAAAAAACGTTCTTGCAAATCGAAGAAGTGAAAATCTATTCTTTCCGAGTGCTAAATGGAAATCCTGAAGAAAGGCCAGCTTAAGAATACCTGAAAAACGAAAAAACAATTACCTTTTATGTCAAGTTAAATAAAAACTTAGAGATTTAATCTGACTATTCACTATACCCCTCTTACTCCAGGATTATGAACTGAAAAGTTAAGCTAGTTGATGAACCTATGAAAAATTCTCTGAATATTTGATAATATTCGATTCAGATTTTGTTTCAAAATGCAATATGAATGATCCGAGCTAATCTACAAAATGGTGAATGCGCTTCGCCGAAAAATTCAATCGATTGAGCGCTTCCACCAAAATATGAATGTTGGAAATTTCTCAAACTCTTAGCTTTCGAGCTTCTTACTATATTATTAACCTAACGTGGAAATGTATAACCGTCCCTTTTCTACAGAATCTATTCAAAAGAATCAGAAATGCTTAGGATGCACACCTTGATTTCATATCCACTTTTTTATTCGTCTTCATTATTAGCAAATGTTTGCCAATCTTTTCTTCCTCGGTCCTTAGGAAGTCTTCAATTCTGTTCTTCAATAAAAATATTTACATCGTCACCAATAACCCAGAAAGACAACTTATTGTATACCATCATTCAGAATCTGGAATTTACAAAAGTAAAATCATTACATAAATATTAGTTGGAATGAAAAACTTTGTTTTGAACAGAACATTCATCAAAAATCTAAGAACCTATAATAATATTTCGAAACTATACAACATTATACCGCTGTTCCTAATTTTTTGGGCCAAATTTTCAAATATAAATATAATAAGCGGGGGGAAACTGAATTTACAAATTTTGGAAATTAAATCATATTAAGGATGTTGGCAATGAATATTTTACATAACCCTCAATGAGAATTCACTAACTTCTTTAAGGTAACCACAAGTGCCATTTGTGAAAACCACTCGACTTCTCCAATAAAAAAAATTATCTTGATTTCAATTCCTGCTAGTACATACTGGTATCTCTTGTTACAGTAAAGCATTCATGCCATTTGAAGAAATGATCATCCTCATTCTTGAGTGCCAGAAAAAAATCTTTAAAAGGGGTTAGCTCTCCTGGAAAATGAAAAAAAATTATAAATCATATCTAGGTTAATAGAATCTCAGGAATTCAATTTGATTCCAAAGAAATATACATTCAACATGATATATTTCCATGATGTAGCAGAAAAAAACGCAATAAAAAATTTTGAAATTTTGACCGAAAAAATCGTAAGGGGTAGACCCCCCCTAAAACGCTATATTTTGCAATCTCAGACGAAATCCAGGAGGGTTATAGTAATTTTTGTGAATGGAGGTTCTAGAACCGGTCGAGCAGATTCAGAAAAAATACCTAGTAGATTTCTGTCACGTATATTGTTGCCAGTACAGCCCTTTGAAGTCAACTCGAAAATGAAAAATGAAAAAACAACTTTATTTTTTTTCGCGAAAACTACGGCCGATACCTTCATTTTTATATTCGAAATACTGGTTTTCGAGGTCGCTCTATCTGAAAAAGGTGAAATAATTCCAGTTTTCCCGATTTTGAAATTTTTTTAGTTCAAAACTGAAAATTTTCAACTTTCAAACTTGCATATCTTGACTTTTACGCGACGGACTGATCATTGGTTTACAGAAAAGTGATCAGTGGCATCAACACTTCATTTCTAATCCAAGAAAACGCAATAAAAAATTTTGAAATTTTGACCGAAAAAATCGTAAGGGGTAGACCCCCCCTAAAACGCTATATTTTGCATTCTCAGACGAAATCCAGGAGGGTTATAGTAATTTTTGTGAATGGAGGTTCTAGAACCGGTCGACCAGATTCAGAAAAAATACCTAGTAGATTTCTGTCACGTATATTGTTGCCAGTACAGCCCTTTGAAGTCAACTCGAAAATGAAAAATGAAAAAACAACTTTATTTTTTTTCGCGAAAACTACAGCCGATACCTTGATTTTCATATTCGAAATACTGGTTTTCGAGGTCGCTCTATCTGATAAAGGTGAAATAATTCCAGTTTTCCCGATTTTGAAATTTTTTTAGTTCAAAAGTGAAAATTTTCAACTTTCAAACTTGCATATCTTGACTTCTACGCGACGGACTGATGATTGGTTTACAGAAAAGTGATCAGTGGCATCAACACTTCATTTCTAATCCAAAAAAACGCAATAAAAAATTTTGAAATTTTGACCGAAAAAATCGTAAGGGGTAGACCCCCCCTAAAACGCTATATTTTGCATTCTCAGACGAAATCCAGGAGGGTTATAGTAATTTTTGTGAATGGAGGTTCTAGAACCGGTCAAGCAGATTCAGAAAAAATACCTAGTAGATTTCTGTCACGTATATTGTTGCCAGTACAGCCCTTTGAAGTCAACTCGAAAATGAAAAATGAAAAAACAACTTTATTTTTTTTCGCGAAAACTACGGCCGATACCTTCATTTTTATATTCGAAATATTGGTTTTCGAGGTCGCTCTATCTGAAAAAGGTGAAATAATTCCAGTTTTCCCGATTTTAAATTTTTTTAGTTCAAAAGTGAAAATTTTCAACTTTCAAACTTGCATATCTTGACTTCTACGCGACGGACTGATGATTGGTTTACAGAAAAGTGATCAGTGGCATCAACACTTCAATTCTAATACAAAAAAACGCAATAAAAAATTTTGAAATTTTGACCGAAAAAATCGTAAGGGGTAGACCCCCCCTAAAACGCTATATTTTGCATTCTCAGACGAAATCCAGGAGGGTTATAGTAATTTGTGTGAATGGAGGTTCTAGAACCGGTCGAGCAGATTCAGAAAAAATACCTAGTAGATTTCTGTCACGTATATTGTTGCCAGTACAGCCCTTTGAAGTCAACTCGAAAATGAAAAATGAAAAAACAACTTTATTTTTTTTCGCGAAAACTACGGCCGATACCTTCATTTTTATATTCGAAATATTGGTTTTCGAGGTCGCTCTATCTGATAAAGGTGAAATAATTCCAGTTTTCCCGATTTTGAAATTTTTTTAGTTCAAAAGTGAAAATTTTCAACTTTCAAACTTGCATATCTTGACTTCTACGCGACGGACTGATGATTGGTTTACAGAAAAGTGATCAGTGGCATCAACACTTCAATTCTAATACAAAAAAACGCAATAAAAAATTTTGAAATTTTGACCGAAAAAATCGTAAGGGGTAGACCCCCCCTAAAACGCTATATTTTGCATTCTCAGACGAAATCCAGGAGGGTTATAGTAATTTTTGTGAATGGAGGTTCTAGAACCGGTCGAGCAGATTCAGAAAAAATACCTAGTAGATTTCTGTCACGTATATTGTTGCCAGTACAGCCCTTTGAAGTCAACTCGAAAATGAAAAATGAAAAAACAACTTTATTTTTTTTCGCGAAAACTACAGCCGATACCTTCATTTTCATATTCGAAATACTGGTTTTCGAGGTCGCTCTATCTGATAAAGGTGAAATAATTCCAGTTTTCCCGATTTTGAAATTTTTTTAGTTCAAAAGTGAAAATTTTCAACTTTCAAACTTGCATATCTTGACTTCTACGCGACGGACTGATGATTGGTTTACAGAAAAGTGATCAGTGGCATCAACACTTCATTTCTAATACAAAAAAACGCAATAAAAAATTTTGAAATTTTGACCGAAAAAATCGTAAGGGGTAGACCCCCCCTAAAACGCTATATTTTGCATTCTCAGACGAAATCCAGGAGGGTTATGGAAATGTTCGTGCATGGAGGTTCTAGAACCGGTCGAGCAGATTCAGAAAAAATACCTAGTAGATTTTTGTCACGTATATTGTTGCCAGTACAGCCCTTTGAAGTCAACTCGAAAATGAAAAATGAAAAAACAACTTTATTTTTTTTCGCGAAAACAACGGCCGATACCTTCATTTTTATATTCGAAATACTGGTTTTCGAGGTCGCTCTATCTGAAAAAGGTGAAATAATTCCAGTTTTCCCGATTTTGAAATTTTTTTAGTTCAAAAGTGAAAATTTTCAACTTTCAAACTTGCATATCTTGACTTCTACGCGACGGACTGATGATTGGTTTACAGAAAAGTGATCAGTGGCATCAACACTTCTATTCTAATACAAAAAAACGCAATAAAAAATTTTGAAATTTTGACCGAAAAAATCGTAAGGGGTAGACCCCCCCTAAAACGCTATATTTTGCATTCTCAGACGAAATCCAGGAGGGTTATAGTAATTTTTGTGAATGGAGGTTCTAGAACCGGTCGACCAGATTCAGAAAAAATACCTAGTAGATTTCTGTCACGTATATTGTTGCCAGTACAGCCCTTTGAAGTCAACTCGAAAATGAAAAATGAAAAAACAACTTTATTTTTTTTCGCGAAAACTACAGCCGATACCTTGATTTTCATATTCGAAATACTGGTTTTCGAGGTCGCTCTATCTGATAAAGGTGAAATAATTCCAGTTTTCCCGATTTTGAAATTTTTTTAGTTCAAAAGTGAAAATTTTCAACTTTCAAACTTGCATATCTTGACTTCTACGCGACGGACTGATGATTGGTTTACAGAAAAGTGATCAGTGGCATCAACACTTCATTTCTAATCCAAAAAAACGCAATAAAAAATTTTGAAATTTTGACCGAAAAAATCGTAAGGGGTAGACCCCCCCTAAAACGCTATATTTTGCATTCTCAGACGAAATCCAGGAGAGTTATAGTAATTTTTGTGAATGGAGGTTCTAGAACCGGTCAAGCAGATTCAGAAAAAATACCTAGTAGATTTCTGTCACGTATATTGTTGGCAGTACAGCCCTTTGAAGTCAACTCGAAAATGAAAAATGAAAAAACAACTTTATTTTTTTTCGCGAAAACTACGGCCGATACCTTCATTTTTATATTCGAAATATTGGTTTTCGAGGTCGCTCTATCTGAAAAAGGTGAAATAATTCCAGTTTTCCCGATTTTGAAATTTTTTTAGTTCAAAAGTGAAAATTTTCAACTTTCAAACTTGCATATCTTGACTTCTACGCGACGGACTGATGATTGGTTTACAGAAAAGTGATCAGTGGCATCAACACTTCAATTCTAATACAAAAAAACGCAATAAAAAATTTTGAAATTTTGACCGAAAAAATCGTAAGGGGTAGACCCCCCCTAAAACGCTATATTTTGCATTCTCAGACGAAATCCAGGAGGGTTATAGTAATTTTTGTGAATGGAGGTTCTAGAACCGGTCGACCAGATTCAGAAAAAATACCTAGTAGATTTCTGTCACGTATATTGTTGCCAGTACAGCCCTTTGAAGTCAACTCGAAAATGAAAAATGAAAAAACAACTTTATTTTTTTTCGCGAAAACTACGGCCGATACCTTCATTTTTATATTCGAAATATTGGTTTTCGAGGTCGCTCTATCTGAAAAAGGTGAAATAATTCCAGTTTTCCCGATTTTGAAATTTTTTTAGTTCAAAAGTGAAAATTTTCAACTTTCAAACTTGCATATCTTGACTTCTACGCGACGGACTGATGATTGGTTTACAGAAAAGTGATCAGTGGCATCAACACTTCTATTCTAATACAAAAAAACGCAATAAAAAATTTTGAAATTTTGACCGAAAAAATCGTAAGGGGTAGACCCCCCCTAAAACGCTATATTTTGCATTCTCAGACGAAATCCAGGAGGGTTATAGTAATTTTTGTGAATGGAGGTTCTAGAACCGGTCGACCAGATTCAGAAAAAATACCTAGTAGATTTCTGTCACGTATATTGTTGCCAGTACAGCCCTTTGAAGTCAACTCGAAAATGAAAAATGAAAAAACAACTTTATTTTTTTTCGCGAAAACTACAGCCGATACCTTGATTTTCATATTCGAAATACTGGTTTTCGAGGTCGCTCTATCTGATAAAGGTGAAATAATTCCAGTTTTCCCGATTTTGAAATTTTTTTAGTTCAAAAGTGAAAATTTTCAACTTTCAAACTTGCATATCTTGACTTCTACGCGACGGACTGATGATTGGTTTACAGAAAAGTGATCAGTGGCATCAACACTTCTCTTCTAATCCAAAAAAACGCAATAAAAAATTTTGAAATTTTGACCGAAAAAATCGTAAGGGGTAGACCCCCCCTAAAACGCTATATTTTGCATTCTCAGACGAAATCCAGGAGAGTTATAGTAATTTTTGTGAATGGAGGTTCTAGAACCGGTCCAGCAGATTCAGAAAAAATACCTAGTAGATTTCTGTCACGTATATTGTTGCCAGTACAGCCCTTTGAAGTCAACTCGAAAATGAAAAATGAAAAAACAACTTTATTTTTTTCGCGAAAACTACGGCCGATACCTTCATTTTTATATTCGAAATATTGGTTTTCGAGGTCGCTCTATCTGATAAAGGTGAAATAATTCCAGTTTTCCCGATTTTGAAATTTTTTTAGTTCAAAAGTGAAAATTTTCAACTTTCAAACTTGCATATCTTGACTTCTACGCGACGGACTGATGATTGGTTTACAGAAAAGTGATCAGTGGCATCAACACTCCAATTCTAATACAAAAAAACGCAATAAAAAATTTTGAAATTTTGACCGAAAAAATCGTAAGGGGTAGACCCCCCTAAAACGCTATATTTTGCATTCTCAGACGAAATCCAGGAGGGTTATAGTAATTTTTGTGAATGGAGGTTCTAGAACCGGTCGAGCAGATTCAGAAAAAATACCTAGTAGATTTCTGTCACGTATATTGTTGCCAGTACAGCCCTTTGAAGTCAACTCGAAAATGAAAAATGAAAAAACAACTTTATTTTTTTTCGCGAAAACTACAGCCGATACCTTCATTTTCATATTCGAAATACTGGTTTTCGAGGTCGCTCTATCTGATAAAGGTGAAATAATTCCAGTTTTCCCGATTTTGAAATTTTTTTAGTTCAAAAGTGAAAATTTTCAACTTTCAAACTTGCATATCTTGACTTCTACGCGACGGACTGATGATTGGTTTACAGAAAAGTGATCAGTGGCATCAACACTTCAATTCTAATACAAAAAAACGCAATAAAAAATTTTGAAATTTTGACCGAAAAAATCGTAAGGGGTAGACCCCCCTAAAACGCTATATTTTGCATTCTCAGACGAAATCCAGGAGGGTTATAGTAATTTTTGTGAATGGAGGTTCTAGAACCGGTCGAGCAGATTCAGAAAAAATACCTAGTAGATTTCTGTCACGTATATTGTTGCCAGTACAGCCCTTTGAAGTCAACTCGAAAATGAAAAATGAAAAAACAACTTTATTTTTTTTCGCGAAAACTACAGCCGATACCTTCATTTTCATATTCGAAATACTGGTTTTCGAGGTCGCTCTATCTGATAAAGGTGAAATAATTCCAGTTTTCCCGATTTTGAAATTTTTTTAGTTCAAAAGTGAAAATTTTCAACTTTCAAACTTGCATATCTTGACTTCTACGCGACGGACTGATGATTGGTTTACAGAAAAGTGATCAGTGGCATCAACACTTCAATTCTAATACAAAAAAAACGCAATAAAAAATTTTGAAATTTTGACCGAAAAAATCGTAAGGGGTAGACCCCCCCTAAAACGCTATATTTTGCATTCTCAGACGAAATCCAGGAGGGTTATAGTAATTTTTGTGAATGGAGGTTCTAGAACCGGTCGAGCAGATTCAGAAAAAATACCTAGTAGATTTCTGTCACGTATATTGTTGCCAGTACAGCCCTTTGAAGTCAACTCGAAAATGAAAAATGAAAAAACAACTTTATTTTTTTTCGCGAAAACTACAGCCGATACCTTCATTTTCATATTCGAAATACTGGTTTTCGAGGTCGCTCTATCTGATAAAGGTGAAATAATTCCAGTTTTCCCGATTTTGAAATTTTTTTAGTTCAAAAGTGAAAATTTTCAACTTTCAAACTTGCATATCTTGACTTCTACGCGACGGACTGATGATTGGTTTACAGAAAAGTGATCAGTGGCATCAACACTTCATTTCTAATACAAAAAAACGCAATAAAAAATTTTGAAATTTTGACCGAAAAAATCGTAAGGGGTAGACCCCCCCTAAAACGCTATATTTTGCATTCTCAGACGAAATCCAGGAGGGTAATGGAAATGTTCGTGCATGGAGGTTCTAGAACCGGTCGAGCAGATTCAGAAAAAATACCTAGTAGATTTTTGTCACGTATATTGTTGCCAGTACAGCCCTTTGAATTCAACTCGAAAATGAAAAATGAAAAAACAACTTTATTTTTTTTCGCGAAAACAACGGCCGATACCTTCATTTTTATATTCGAAATACTGGTTTTCGAGGTCGCTCTATCTGAAAAAGGTGAAATAATTCCAGTTTTCCCGATTTTGAAATTTTTTTAGTTCAAAAGTGAAAATTTTCAACTTTCAAACTTGCATATCTTGACTTCTACGCGACGGACTGATGATTGGTTTACAGAAAAGTGATCAGTGGCATCAACACTTCAATTCTAATACAAAAAAACGCAATAAAAAATTTTGAAATTTTGACCGAAAAAATCGTAAGGGGTAGACCCCCCCTAAAACGCTATATTTTGCATTCTCAGACGAAATCCAGGAGGGTTATAGTAATTTTTGTGAATGGAGGTTCTAGAACCGGTCGAGCAGATTCAGAAAAAATACCTAGTAGATTTCTGTCACGTATATTGTTGCCAGTACAGCCCTTTGAAGTCAACTCGAAAATGAAAAATGAAAAAACAACTTTATTTTTTTTCGCGAAAACTACAGCCGATACCTTCATTTTCATATTCGAAATACTGGTTTTCGAGGTCGCTCTATCTGATAAAGGTGAAATAATTCCAGTTTTCCCGATTTTGAAATTTTTTTAGTTCAAAAGTGAAAATTTTCAACTTTCAAACTTGCATATCTTGACTTCTACGCGACGGACTGATGATTGGTTTACAGAAAAGTGATCAGTGGCATCAACACTTCATTTCTAATACAAAAAAACGCAATAAAAAATTTTGAAATTTTGACCGAAAAAATCGTAAGGGGTAGACCCCCCTAAAACGCTATATTTTGCATTCTCAGACGAAATCCAGGAGGGTAATGGAAATGTTCGTGCATGGAGGTTCTAGAACCGGTCGAGCAGATTCAGAAAAAATACCTAGTAGATTTTTGTCACGTATATTGTTGCCAGTACAGCCCTTTGAATTCAACTCGAAAATGAAAAATGAAAAAACAACTTTATTTTTTTTCGCGAAAACAACGGCCGATACCTTCATTTTTATATTCGAAATACTGGTTTTCGAGGTCGCTCTATCTGAAAAAGGTGAAATAATTCCAGTTTTCCCGATTTTGAAATTTTTTTAGTTCAAAAGTGAAAATTTTCAACTTTCAAACTTGCATATCTTGACTTCTACGCGACGGACTGATGATTGGTTTACAGAAAAGTGATCAGTGGCATCAACACTTCAATTCTAATACAAAAAAACGCAATAAAAAATTTTGAAATTTTGACCGAAAAAATCGTAAGGGGTAGACCCCCCCTAAAACGCTATATTTTGCATTCTCAGACGAAATCCAGGAGGGTTATAGTAATTTTTGTGAATGGAGGTTCTAGAACCGGTCGAGCAGATTCAGAAAAAATACCTAGTAGATTTCTGTCACGTATATTGTTGCCAGTACAGCCCTTTGAAGTCAACTCGAAAATGAAAAATGAAAAAACAACTTTATTTTTTTTCGCGAAAACTACGGCCGATACCTTCATTTTTATATTCGAAATACTGGTTTTCGAGGTCGCTCTATCTGAAAAAGGTGAAATAATTCCAATTTTCCCGATTTTGAAATTTTTTTAGTTCAAAAGTGAAAATTTTCAACTTTCAAACTTGCATATCTTGACTTCTACGCGACGGACTGATGATTGGTTTACAGAAAAGTGATCAGTGGCATCAACACTTCAATTATAATACAAAAAAACGCAATAAAAAATTTTGAAATTTTGACCGAAAAAATCGTAAGGGGTAGACCCCCCCTAAAACGCTATATTTTGCATTCTCAGACGAAATCCAGGAGGGTTATAGTAATTTTTGTGAATGGAGGTTCTAGAACCGGTCGAGCAGATTCAGAAAAAATACCTAGTAGATTTCTGTCACGTATATTGTTGCCAGTACAGCCCTTTGAAGTCAACTCGAAAATGAAAAATGAAAAAACAACTTTATTTTTTTTCGCGAAAACTACGGCCGATACCTTCATTTTTATATTCGAAATACTGGTTTTCGAGGTCGCTCTATCTGAAAAAGGTGAAATAATTCCAGTTTTCCCGATTTTGAAATTTTTTTAGTTCAAAAGTGAAAATTTTCAACTTTCAAACTTGCATATCTTGACTTCTACGCGACGGACTGATGATTGGTTTACAGAAAAGTGATCAGTGGCATCAACACTTCAATTCTAATACAAAAAAACGCAATAAAAAATTTTGAAATTTTGACCGAAAAAATCGTAAGGGGTAGACCCCCCCTAAAACGCTATATTTTGCATTCTCAGACGAAATCCAGGAGGGTTATAGTAATTTTTGTGAATGGAGGTTCTAGAACCGGTCGAGCAGATTCAGAAAAAATACCTAGTAGATTTCTGTCACGTATATTGTTGCCAGTACAGCCCTTTGAAGTCAACTCGAAAATGAAAAATGAAAAAACAACTTTATTTTTTTTCGCGAAAACTACGGCCGATACCTTCATTTTTATATTCGAAATACTGGTTTTCGAGGTCGCTCTATCTGAAAAAGGTGAAATAATTCCAGTTTTCCCGATTTTGAAATTTTTTTAGTTCAAAAGTGAAAATTTTCAACTTTCAAACTTGCATATCTTGACTTCTACGCGACGGACTGATGATTGGTTTACAGAAAAGTGATCAGTGGCATCAACACTTCAATTCTAATACAAAAAAACGCAATAAAAAATTTTGAAATTTTGACCGAAAAAATCGTAAGGGGTAGACCCCCCCTAAAACGCTATATTTTGCATTCTCAGACGAAATCCAGGAGGGTTATAGTAATTTTTGTGAATGGAGGTTCTAGAACCGGTCGACCAGATTCAGAAAAAATACCTAGTAGATTTCTGTCACGTATATTGTTGCCAGTACAGCCCTTTGAAGTCAACTCGAAAATGAAAAATGAAAAAACAACTTTATTTTTTTTCGCGAAAACTACAGCCGATACCTTGATTTTCATATTCGAAATACTGGTTTTCGAGGTCGCTCTATCTGATAAAGGTGAAATAATTCCAGTTTTCCCGATTTTGAAATTTTTTTAGTTCAAAAGTGAAAATTTTCAACTTTCAAACTTGCATATCTTGACTTCTACGCGACGGACTGATGATTGGTTTACAGAAAAGTGATCAGTGGCATCAACACTTCTCTTCTAATCCAAAAAAACGCAATAAAAAATTTTGAAATTTTGACCGAAAAAATCGTAAGGGGTAGACCCCCCCTAAAACGCTATATTTTGCATTCTCAGACGAAATCCAGGAGAGTTATAGTAATTTTTGTGAATGGAGGTTCTAGAACCGGTCCAGCAGATTCAGAAAAAATACCTAGTAGATTTCTGTCACGTATATTGTTGCCAGTACAGCCCTTTGAAGTCAACTCGAAAATGAAAAATGAAAAAAACAACTTTATTTTTTTTGCGAAAACTACGGCCGATACCTTCATTTTTATATTCGAAATATTGGTTTTCGAGGTCGCTCTATCTGATAAAGGTGAAATAATTCCAGTTTTCCCGATTTTGAAATTTTTTTAGTTCAAAAGTGAAAATTTTCAACTTTCAAACTTGCATATCTTGACTTCTACGCGACGGACTGATGATTGGTTTACAGAAAAGTGATCAGTGGCATCAACACTCCAATTCTAATACAAAAAAACGCAATAAAAATTTTGAAATTTTGACCGAAAAAATCGTAAGGGGTAGACCCCCCTAAAACGCTATATTTTGCATTCTCAGACGAAATCCAGGAGGGTTATAGTAATTTTTGTGAATGGAGGTTCTAGAACCGGTCGAGCAGATTCAGAAAAAATACCTAGTAGATTTCTGTCACGTATATTGTTGCCAGTACAGCCCTTTGAAGTCAACTCGAAAATGAAAAATGAAAAAACAACTTTATTTTTTTTCGCGAAAACTACAGCCGATACCTTCATTTTCATATTCGAAATACTGGTTTTCGAGGTCGCTCTATCTGATAAAGGTGAAATAATTCCAGTTTTCCCGATTTTGAAATTTTTTTAGTTCAAAAGTGAAAATTTTCAACTTTCAAACTTGCATATCTTGACTTCTACGCGACGGACTGATGATTGGTTTACAGAAAAGTGATCAGTGGCATCAACACTTCAATTCTAATACAAAAAAACGCAATAAAAAATTTTGAAATTTTGACCGAAAAAATCGTAAGGGGTAGACCCCCCTAAAACGCTATATTTTGCATTCTCAGACGAAATCCAGGAGGGTTATAGTAATTTTTGTGAATGGAGGTTCTAGAACCGGTCGAGCAGATTCAGAAAAAATACCTAGTAGATTTCTGTCACGTATATTGTTGCCAGTACAGCCCTTTGAAGTCAACTCGAAAATGAAAAATGAAAAAACAACTTTATTTTTTTTCGCGAAAACTACAGCCGATACCTTCATTTTCATATTCGAAATACTGGTTTTCGAGGTCGCTCTATCTGATAAAGGTGAAATAATTCCAGTTTTCCCGATTTTGAAATTTTTTTAGTTCAAAAGTGAAAATTTTCAACTTTCAAACTTGCATATCTTGACTTCTACGCGACGGACTGATGATTGGTTTACAGAAAAGTGATCAGTGGCATCAACACTTCAATTCTAATACAAAAAAACGCAATAAAAAATTTTGAAATTTTGACCGAAAAAATCGTAAGGGGTAGACCCCCCCTAAAACGCTATATTTTGCATTCTCAGACGAAATCCAGGAGGGTTATAGTAATTTTTGTGAATGGAGGTTCTAGAACCGGTCGAGCAGATTCAGAAAAAATACCTAGTAGATTTCTGTCACGTATATTGTTGCCAGTACAGCCCTTTGAAGTCAACTCGAAAATGAAAAATGAAAAAACAACTTTATTTTTTTTCGCGAAAACTACAGCCGATACCTTCATTTTCATATTCGAAATACTGGTTTTCGAGGTCGCTCTATCTGATAAAGGTGAAATAATTCCAGTTTTCCCGATTTTGAAATTTTTTTAGTTCAAAAGTGAAAATTTTCAACTTTCAAACTTGCATATCTTGACTTCTACGCGACGGACTGATGATTGGTTTACAGAAAAGTGATCAGTGGCATCAACACTTCATTTCTAATACAAAAAAACGCAATAAAAAATTTTGAAATTTTGACCGAAAAAATCGTAAGGGGTAGACCCCCCCTAAAACGCTATATTTTGCATTCTCAGACGAAATCCAGGAGGGTAATGGAAATGTTCGTGCATGGAGGTTCTAGAACCGGTCGAGCAGATTCAGAAAAAATACCTAGTAGATTTTTGTCACGTATATTGTTGCCAGTACAGCCCTTTGAATTCAACTCGAAAATGAAAAATGAAAAAACAACTTTATTTTTTTTCGCGAAAACAACGGCCGATACCTTCATTTTTATATTCGAAATACTGGTTTTCGAGGTCGCTCTATCTGAAAAAGGTGAAATAATTCCAGTTTTCCCGATTTTGAAATTTTTTTAGTTCAAAAGTGAAAATTTTCAACTTTCAAACTTGCATATCTTGACTTCTACGCGACGGACTGATGATTGGTTTACAGAAAAGTGATCAGTGGCATCAACACTTCAATTCTAATACAAAAAAACGCAATAAAAAATTTTGAAATTTTGACCGAAAAAATCGTAAGGGGTAGACCCCCCCTAAAACGCTATATTTTGCATTCTCAGACGAAATCCAGGAGGGTTATAGTAATTTTTGTGAATGGAGGTTCTAGAACCGGTCGAGCAGATTCAGAAAAAATACCTAGTAGATTTCTGTCACGTATATTGTTGCCAGTACAGCCCTTTGAAGTCAACTCGAAAATGAAAAATGAAAAAACAACTTTATTTTTTTTCGCGAAAACTACAGCCGATACCTTCATTTTCATATTCGAAATACTGGTTTTCGAGGTCGCTCTATCTGATAAAGGTGAAATAATTCCAGTTTTCCCGATTTTGAAATTTTTTTAGTTCAAAAGTGAAAATTTTCAACTTTCAAACTTGCATATCTTGACTTCTACGCGACGGACTGATGATTGGTTTACAGAAAAGTGATCAGTGGCATCAACACTTCATTTCTAATACAAAAAAACGCAATAAAAAATTTTGAAATTTTGACCGAAAAAATCGTAAGGGGTAGACCCCCCCTAAAACGCTATATTTTGCATTCTCAGACGAAATCCAGGAGGGTAATGGAAATGTTCGTGCATGGAGGTTCTAGAACCGGTCGAGCAGATTCAGAAAAAATACCTAGTAGATTTTTGTCACGTATATTGTTGCCAGTACAGCCCTTTGAATTCAACTCGAAAATGAAAAATGAAAAAACAACTTTATTTTTTTTCGCGAAAACAACGGCCGATACCTTCATTTTTATATTCGAAATACTGGTTTTCGAGGTCGCTCTATCTGAAAAAGGTGAAATAATTCCAGTTTTCCCGATTTTGAAATTTTTTTAGTTCAAAAGTGAAAATTTTCAACTTTCAAACTTGCATATCTTGACTTCTACGCGACGGACTGATGATTGGTTTACAGAAAAGTGATCAGTGGCATCAACACTTCAATTCTAATACAAAAAAACGCAATAAAAAATTTTGAAATTTTGACCGAAAAAATCGTAAGGGGTAGACCCCCCCTAAAACGCTATATTTTGCATTCTCAGACGAAATCCAGGAGGGTTATAGTAATTTTTGTGAATGGAGGTTCTAGAACCGGTCGAGCAGATTCAGAAAAAATACCTAGTAGATTTCTGTCACGTATATTGTTGCCAGTACAGCCCTTTGAAGTCAACTCGAAAATGAAAAATGAAAAAACAACTTTATTTTTTTTCGCGAAAACTACGGCCGATACCTTCATTTTTATATTCGAAATACTGGTTTTCGAGGTCGCTCTATCTGAAAAAGGTGAAATAATTCCAATTTTCCCGATTTTGAAATTTTTTTAGTTCAAAAGTGAAAATTTTCAACTTTCAAACTTGCATATCTTGACTTCTACGCGACGGACTGATGATTGGTTTACAGAAAAGTGATCAGTGGCATCAACACTTCAATTATAATACAAAAAAACGCAATAAAAAATTTTGAAATTTTGACCGAAAAAATCGTAAGGGGTAGACCCCCCCTAAAACGCTATATTTTGCATTCTCAGACGAAATCCAGGAGGGTTATAGTAATTTTTGTGAATGGAGGTTCTAGAACCGGTCGAGCAGATTCAGAAAAAATACCTAGTAGATTTCTGTCACGTATATTGTTGCCAGTACAGCCCTTTGAAGTCAACTCGAAAATGAAAAATGAAAAAACAACTTTATTTTTTTTCGCGAAAACTACGGCCGATACCTTCATTTTTATATTCGAAATACTGGTTTTCGAGGTCGCTCTATCTGAAAAAGGTGAAATAATTCCAGTTTTCCCGATTTTGAAATTTTTTTAGTTCAAAAGTGAAAATTTTCAACTTTCAAACTTGCATATCTTGACTTCTACGCGACGGACTGATGATTGGTTTACAGAAAAGTGATCAGTGGCATCAACACTTCAATTCTAATACAAAAAAACGCAATAAAAAATTTTGAAATTTTGACCGAAAAAATCGTAAGGGGTAGACCCCCCCTAAAACGCTATATTTTGCATTCTCAGACGAAATCCAGGAGGGTTATAGTAATTTTTGTGAATGGAGGTTCTAGAACCGGTCGAGCAGATTCAGAAAAAATACCTAGTAGATTTCTGTCACGTATATTGTTGCCAGTACAGCCCTTTGAAGTCAACTCGAAAATGAAAAATGAAAAAACAACTTTATTTTTTTTCGCGAAAACTACGGCCGATACCTTCATTTTTATATTCGAAATACTGGTTTTCGAGGTCGCTCTATCTGAAAAAGGTGAAATAATTCCAGTTTTCCCGATTTTGAAATTTTTTTAGTTCAAAAGTGAAAATTTTCAACTTTCAAACTTGCATATCTTGACTTCTACGCGACGGACTGATGATTGGTTTACAGAAAAGTGATCAGTGGCATCAACACTTCTATTCTAATACAAAAAAACGCAATAAAAAATTTTGAAATTTTGACCGAAAAAATCGTAAGGGGTAGACCCCCCCTAAAACGCTATATTTTGCATTCTCAGACGAAATCCAGGAGGGTTATAGTAATTTTTGTGAATGGAGGTTCTAGAACCGGTCGAGCAGATTCAGAAAAAATACCTAGTAGATTTCTGTCACGTATATTGTTGCCAGTACAGCCCTTTGAAGTCAACTCGAAAATGAAAAATGAAAAAACAACTTTATTTTTTTTCGCGAAAACTACGGCCGATACCTTCATTTTTATATTCGAAATACTGGTTTTCGAGGTCGCTCTATCTGAAAAAGGTGAAATAATTCCAATTTTCCCGATTTTGAAATTTTTTTAGTTCAAAAGTGAAAATTTTCAACTTTCAAACTTGCATATCTTGACTTCTACGCGACGGACTGATGATTGGTTTACAGAAAAGTGATCAGTGGCATCAACACTTCAATTCTAATACAAAAAAACGCAATAAAAAATTTTGAAATTTTGACCGAAAAAATCGTAAGGGGTAGACCCCCCCTAAAACGCTATATTTTGCATTCTCAGACGAAATCCAGGAGGGTTATAGTAATTTTTGTGAATGGAGGTTCTAGAACCGGTCGAGCAGATTCAGAAAAAATACCTAGTAGATTTCTGTCACGTATATTGTTGCCAGTACAGCCCTTTGAAGTCAACTCGAAAATGAAAAATGAAAAAACAACTTTATTTTTTTTCGCGAAAACTACGGCCGATACCTTCATTTTTATATTCGAAATACTGGTTTTCGAGGTCGCTCTATCTGAAAAAGGTGAAATAATTCCAGTTTTCCCGATTTTGAAATTTTTTTAGTTCAAAAGTGAAAATTTTCAACTTTCAAACTTGCATATCTTGACTTCTACGCGACGGACTGATGATTGGTTTACAGAAAAGTGATCAGTGGCATCAACACTTCTATTCTAATACAAAAAAACGCAATAAAAAATTTTGAAATTTTGACCGAAAAAATCGTAAGGGGTAGACCCCCCCTAAAACGCTATATTTTGCATTCTCAGACGAAATCCAGGAGGGTTATAGTAATTTTTGTGAATGGAGGTTCTAGAACCGGTCGACAAGATTCAGAAAAAATACCTAGTAGATTTCTGTCACGTATATTGTTGCCAGTACAGCCCTTTGAAGTCAACTCGAAAATGAAAAATGAAAAAACAACTTTATTTTTTTTCGCGAAAACTACAGCCGATACCTTGATTTTCATATTCGAAATACTGGTTTTCGAGGTCGCTCTATCTGATAAAGGTGAAATAATTCCAGTTTTCCCGATTTTGAAATTTTTTTAGTTCAAAAGTGAAAATTTTCAACTTTCAAACTTGCATATCTTGACTTCTACGCGACGGACTGATGATTGGTTTACAGAAAAGTGATCAGTGGCATCAACACTTCATTTCTAATCCAAAAAAACGCAATAAAAAATTTTGAAATTTTGACCCAAAAAATCGTAAGGGGTAGACCCCCCCTAAAACGCTATATTTTGCATTCTCAGACGAAATCCAGGAGAGTTATAGTAATTTTTGTGAATGGAGGTTCTAGAACCGGTCAAGCAGATTCAGAAAAAATACCTAGTAGATTTCTGTCACGTATATTGTTGCCAGTACAGCCCTTTGAAGTCAACTCGAAAATGAAAAATGAAAAAACAACTTTATTTTTTTTCGCGAAAACTACGGCCGATACCTTCATTTTTATATTCGAAATATTGGTTTTCGAGGTCGCTCTATCTGATAAAGGTGAAATAATTCCAGTTTTCCCGATTTTGAAATTTTTTTAGTTCAAAAGTGAAAATTTCCAACTTTCAAACTTGCATATCTTGACTTCTACGCGACGGACTGATGATTGGTTTACAGAAAAGTGATCAGTGGCATCAACACTTCAATTCTAATACAAAAAAACGCAATAAAAAATTTTGAAATTTTGACCGAAAAAATCGTAAGGGGTAGACCCCCCTAAAACGCTATATTTTGCATTCTCAGACGAAATCCAGGAGGGTTATAGTAATTTTTGTGAATGGAGGTTCTAGAACCGGTCGACCAGATTCAGAAAAAATACCTAGTAGATTTCTGTCACGTATATTGTTGCCAGTACAGCCCTTTGAAGTCAACTCGAAAATGAAAAATGAAAAAACAACTTTATTTTTTTTCGCGAAAACTACAGCCGATACCTTGATTTTCATATTCGAAATACTGGTTTTCGAGGTCGCTCTATCTGATAAAGGTGAAATAATTCCAGTTTTCCCGATTTTGAAATTTTTTTAGTTCAAAAGTGAAAATTTTCAACTTTCAAACTTGCATATCTTGACTTCTACGCGACGGACTGATGATTGGTTTACAGAAAAGTGATCAGTGGCATCAACACTCCAATTCTAATACAAAAAAACGCAATAAAAAATTTTGAAATTTTGACCGAAAAAATCGTAAGGGGTAGACCCCCCCTAAAACGCTATATTTTGCATTCTCAGACGAAATCCAGGAGGGTTATAGTAATTTTTGTGAATGGAGGTTCTAGAACCGGTCGAGCAGATTCAGAAAAAATACCTAGTAGATTTCTGTCACGTATATTGTTGCCAGTACAGCCCTTTGAAGTCAACTCGAAAATGAAAAATGAAAAAACAACTTTATTTTTTTTCGCGAAAACTACGGCCGATACCTTCATTTTCATATTCGAAATACTGGTTTTCGAGGTCGCTCTATCTGATAAAGGTGAAATAATTCCAGTTTTCCCGATTTTGAAATTTTTTCAGTTCAAAAGTGAAAATTTTCAAATTTCAAACTTGCATAACTCGACTTCTATACGTCAGAATGATGTCTGGTTTGCAGAAAAGTGATCAGTCGGGACAGTACTATAATTCTAACACAAAAAACCGCAATAAAAAATTTTTGCAACTGGCGTCATCTATGAACAGGTAATTCTACTATCAATCTTTCTTTTGAGAGGAACAGATTCCTTTCTGATATCAGATCACATAATTTCTAACTTTGGACTTTCGTACATAGATGGGGCATTTAAAAGTTTTCACGTGTGAAAATCTTATTTCCAATTAGTAGTCTGATTCATAATCCCATGGAAATTTCAAAAAGGCTCAATATGATTACAAATTCTCAAGACAAAAGAGTAAAAAATTGCTTGAATTCATACCTTGATTTTTCATTGAATTTTTCATTGTTTTTCAGATGTGGACTGATCTCTTCTTCCTCAATCCTGAGACGTTCTTACTTCTTACTCCTTATTGCATGGCTTCATGATTAATCATTGCAAAAGAACACTGAAATTTAAAAATCACAAAAGTAAAATCATGACACAAATATAATTTGGAAAAGTGCGCCGTCAGAATTATGTGAGAGAATAGATTCTCTGTATAACAAAACTAGAGCCAATGAATATATACATATGATTTTTCAAATGTCTCCATACTCATGATAAGAAACTAATAAAGATTTTGCATTTTTTGTTCATATTTTTCATCAATAGTCTTTCAGTGATTCGGAGCTTATCTAATTAAGCAATTGAATTTTTTCAGGTGAATATAACCTTCAATTGAATGTCGAAAAACGACAGTCTTAATGAATTGAATCACTCCTAAGAGCAGAAATAAATGAGATTCGAAATTCGATATTTATTACATCTGTGCTGAAAATCATAATAAAAGCTTAGTTTCATATTTAATTTTTCAGGAATGAATGTTTGTATTGAATGAATGTGTGGAAATTCGGAAAAATCTTTTGTGTTTTCCTTCGAATGATTCGTTGAAAAAATTTTCTCCTAGTATAATGACCTTGATACGATCGGCTATAGTCGGGTACTCGATCATGATTAACGTCACCGAAATAAACCATAGAATACTCTTTCGAATGTGTGACTTTGACTTTTACACTACTCTATGTTCAATCTGAAAAATCCGCGCCAATTTTATAACGGTTTAAATTGTAATTAGTCAGTTAGAATTGGCGGAAATTTTTTGTTAGAGCGAGTGTTGGGCTTGAATAGAGTGAGTTTCCATCGAAAATATATTCAAATAACAATTTTTCATACGTCCTGATACTCGTGATAGGAAAATAATGAAGATTTTGCATTAATTGTATGTTTTTTTATAAATTATCTTTCAGTAATTGGGAGCTGGTCTAATTTAGTAATTGAATTTTTTCAGGTGAATTTAATCTCCAACTGAATATAGAAGACGACAATGTTGATGAATTGGATCACTACTATAAGAGCCGAAATAAATGAGATTCGAAATTCAATATTCATTGCATCTACATATTTTGAAAATAATCAGGAAAGGTAAGTCTCATATTTTATTTTGCAATAATGAATGTGTGAGTATGTCTTAAGTGTAATTTTTTGAATGAATGTGTGAAAATTTGATACAATCCTTTGTGATTTCCTTCGAATGATTTGTTTAAAATATTTTCGTTTTAATGTACTGATAAATGACCTTGATTCAATCGGCTATAGTCGGGTACTCGATCGTGATTAACGTCACTGAAATATACCATAGAAAACTCTTTCGAATGCGTGACTTTGACATTCATACTACTCTATGTTCAATCTGAAAAAATCCGCGCCAATTTTATAACGGTTTAAATTGTAATTAGTGGGTCAGAATTGGCGCAAATTTCTGTTGGAGTGAGTGTTGTATTGAAATGGGGTGAGTTTTTTCTTCAAATATATTCAAATTATGATTTTTCATATATCTCGATACTCCTGTTCAACAATGTATGAAAATTACGTAAATTATGCTAGTCCTTTGAGAATATATTTCGATTTCTTCGAGCTGGTCTCATTTCTTAAAGTGAATTTGGGGATCTTTTCGAATATTCCTGTTGTTCAGTTATACTGTTTCGAATAGTTGAAATAAAATTATATATTCGAGTAAAAAACGAGTGTCTCTTATAGAAGATACATATTGGACCGCTGGCTGAATACCTGGAGGATCGATGGAGGACAACTTCAGCAGGAAGTCCAACACAGAAGGTGGAAGAGGTCTTCAGATGCCAGGTGCCCCAGGTCCAGGAGAGCAAGGAGACAAGTGAAGTGTAGTGTTTAGTGTCGCGTTTTTGAAATCCCGATTAATAAGTGTTCGGTGTCAAGAAGATTCAAGAAAACGTACAGGATTATTCCCTCATGCTTGAAGCACAAGTTACCAAGGAAGAATCATCGACTAAAAGGCAAGAATTGTTATAAATTTAATCCTCCTCCAGAGAAAATGCTCCTATCCGAATTAAACATTCTAATCATATCTTCTTTTTCATGTTTTTTTGTACGTGGACTGGCTGAATACCTGGAGGATCGATGGAGGACAACTTCAGCAGGAAATTCAACGCAGAAGGTGGAAGTAGAGGTCTTCAGATGCCAGGTGCCCCAGGTCCAAGAGAGCAAGGAGACAAGTGAAGTGTAGTGTTTAGTGTCGCGTTTTTGAAATCCCGATTAATAAGTGTTCAGTGTCAAGAATATCCAAGAAAACGTACAGGATTATTCCCTCATGCTTGAAGCACAAGTTACCAAGGAAGAATCATCGACTAAAAGGCAAGAATTGTTATAAATTTAATCCTCCTCCAGAGAAAATGCTCCTATCCGAATTAAACATTCTAATCATATCTTCTTTTTCATGTTTTTTGTACGTGGACTGGCTGAATACCTGGAGGATCGATGGAGGACAACTTCAGCAGGAAGGCCAACGCAGAAGGTGGAGGAAGAGGTCTTCAGATGCCAGGTGCCCCAGGTCCAGGAGAGCAAGAAGACAAGTGAAGTGTAGTGTTTAGTGTCGCGTTTTTGAAATCCCGATTAATAAGTGTTCAGTGTTAAGAAGATTCAAGAAAACGTACAGGATTATTCCCTCATGCTTGAAGCACAAGTTACCAAGGAAGAATCATCGACTAAAAGGCAAGAATTGTTATAAATTTAATCCTCCTCCACAGAAAATGCTCCTATTCGAATTTAACATTCTAATCATATCTTTTTTTTTTCATGTTCTCTGAACGTGGGCTGGCTGAATACCTGGAGTATCGATGGAGGGCGAGTTCAGCTGGACGTCTATCTCAGAGGTCGAAGAGGAAAGGGAAGGATAAAGTCCTCACGTGCAAAAGTCATGAAGGGACTAGATCTTCTTCAAAGGTAAGAACCGTTATTTCGAATCACCTCTTTTTCCAGTTAAAATTTTTTTCGACGGAGGAGAAAAATGATCAGACCAGGACATCTTCTTTTGCTTCTATACTCTTCATGAAAGAGATAAATCTACTGATGCCACCAGCTCCATGTTTGCAGACGAAGAATATTCATCACTTTTCTAGAATCCATGGCCTCCAATTTTTTCTTTCCCTATCAATATATTTCCTTTGAATGTCAACGTCCTTCTTGCAAGTGAAAAAAATTACTTTATCACTTCATTATCAACATTATTCTCTTTTCAACATCGTCCATAAAGCGAAATAACTTCTTTATGCCACTTGTAGGAGGGACTGTGATTTTTCTGAATGAAGATATTGAAATATCCTGATTAACCCTGCGTAGGGCGAGGTCAGTCTGTCAGGCTAAGGCTTATTTCTCGGTAGAGAAAGAGTTAGGAATTTATGGGCTACTTTTTCATAACCAATTCAAAGGTGCTTTTGGAGATTCTGTCTATTTCGATAACCTCTTAGGGTACTTTTAAGATGAAAACTGTCTTTGATAGATATTTATACGTAGAATTCATAGGCGTACACTAGTTTTTTATGGGACTGCCGGTATTTCATTTCACCTTTATTTTAGATATTTGTTTCTGACTGAAATAATATGTAACATAACGTATCCAAAAATAAGTTGTAGGTTTGGGGTTAACGTTTCTTGATTTGTTGGAAATTTAAATTCTGAATGTTCTATAAAAAAAGAGGTCTAAATTCTGGTGTCCCATTAAAAAAATTATAAGTTTGAGTTATAACTCTGAAACGATAACCCAGAAATTTTTTTAGTGTATGTATCTATCAAGGGCAGTTTTCATCTGCATCCCCAAAAAAGTAATCATTTCAAAATCACCCTGTCACTTGTGGAGTTTGACATATAAAAAAAAAACTGAAAGCACCTTTGCATTTTTCATGGAAAAGTGATTTTAAGTTCATTCCGAAATTGAGTTTTACCTACTTACAACTGACATTATAGTTTAAATACATTTACATTGAATAATCTCAATGTGACCCTCCCATGCTCACCGAGCCCCTATTTTTCAAATCGTAGGCCGCGCCCTTCGCAGGGTAAAATTTCCTTTAATTTTTTCCTTTTTTTATCGAAATCATTCCGTATTTTGTATGCCAACATCCTTCGAAAAAGTGGAAAATAATTATCTGAGACCACTTGTTGGTTTTGTGTGTAAAATAAATTATCGCAGAATGAAAACAATATCAATTCATGTTAAATTTGTTCTCTGAAATTCTCCTTGCACCATCATTTTTTGTTAACTTCTTTCAAGAAAAAAATTAAGAAATGCCACTTGTCGGTGTTGCCTTCATTCTGGATGTACTTGATGTTAAATCCACTCAGAAGAACATTATTCAAATTTATTTGCTGTAATTTTTTTTCTCTATCAATCTAACTTGATTCTCTTGTATGTAAACATCTTCTTTGCAGGTGAAAAATTACCAAAAGCCACTTGCTGAAGTTGTGTTCATTCCTGATGTATCTGATGTTAAATTCACTTAAAACAACATAATTTCTTTGGTAAACATCTTCCTTGCAGGTGAAAAATTACCAAAAGCCACTTGCTGAAGTTGTGCTCATTCCTGATGTATTTGATGTTAAATTCACTTAAAACTACATAATTTCTTTTGTAAACATCTTCCTTGCAGGTGAAAAATTACCTAAAGCCACTTGCTGGAGTTGTGTTCATTCCTGATAAAAAATGTTGTTATTTTATATGAGTCTGATTTCATTCTTTTGCATGTCAATATCCTTCATGCAAGTGAAAAGTACCTGATGCCACTTACTGAAGAATAACTATTTTGATTCATTATTTCCATTATCATTATTTTCCTGTAGTTTCACTGGTTTGAATTTAACGTGTCTTCACAATTTTCTTGAAAACATATTCTCATGAGGCCTTGCTAATACTATTTTCTCTCTGTTTCAATCCTGCAACTATCGATAAATGAGATGGCCTCTGGCTGGATATCTGGAAGAATTTGGAAGACCAGTTCCATTAGGAGATTTTAATCTTCAGGACTGCCGACTGAATACCTGGAGGATCGATAGGGGACAACTTCAGCAGGAAGTCCAACGCAGAAGGTGGAAGTAGAGATCTTCAGATGCCAGGTGCCCCAGGTCCAGGAGAGCAAGAAGACAAGTGAAGTGTAGTGTTTAGTGTCGCGTTTTTGAAATCCCGATTAATAAATGTTCAGTGTTAAGAAGATTCAAGAAAACGTACAGGATTATTCCCCCATGCTTGAAGCACAAGTTACCAAGGAAGAATCATCGATTAAAAGGCAAGAATTGTTATAAATTGCATCTTCTTTCACAGAAAATGCTCCTATCTAAAATGAACTACATATTTGATCATAAAACTCTTTTTCAAAACGAATGCTGGCTGAATATCTGGAGGATCGATCATGCTCATAGTCAAGATACCAAAGAAAATCCAAACCCTCCAAGGCAAGAACTGATATATGAATTATCTGAATTTGATTGTCAATCCTACATTTTCATTTCCAGGTTCTTGGAATGACTGCGATGGGCTCTGGCTGATCAACCGAAGGAATCAACTAGAAAGTCTGTGAACTCTAAGGTCCCAATACTTTGGGAAATTCGAAAATTGCATAAGATGGAGATGAAGGAAGCAGCCATCATCTTCAGAGGCAAAGTATCTCCTGGGAAGGAGGAGGGAGTGATCATTTCAAGATGATTGGTGAGGGTACAATGACAATATAGATAAACTGAAAATAGTAATCATCGAAATGAATTTTTTTGTGAAGGCAAAAATTTTTTAGTTTTTTCATTTTTTTTTCTTGAAGTATACAGTGATCTATTTAATGTTTTGAATTCATTCGACCCAAACTGTGCATTGGCTTCATGCACAAATCGAAAGTTATAATATTTAACATGTGTATTGGCTTCATACACAAACAGGAAATGTTTAACAAGTAAATTCTAAGATTAAAATTGTATATTCACTTCACACAACTTAACGGTTAACCTCAGAGGAAGATATATAAATTTTTTTTGCTATATTGTTTGGGTATTATATCATATTTTGCCCTGTATAATACTTATACAGGGAGTCTAGGCTGTCTTTCGAAATATACTCTTCAACAATTCAAGACGGTGATTTGTTACTTCTTCTCGAGTCTTGGTACTCCTTCATGGGATCAGTCTATAATCATCGGTCTAGTTTTTGTAAGAACAACTTCTTCGCTGATATCTTTAACTTTCTGGATAAGAAAATCTGTACATCATTAGCTCCATTTCCTCTGATCGAATGTCTTCGAAGGAAGCCTCTAAGGGTAGCGGGTAGACACTTCTTGCGCTCTCATCAGCAAGGTGTCTACTTCAGGGTTGCGCCCCTGCCCACGCGAGCTCCGACCTTCTTCTTAACCCTTTACCAGGAAGAAATCGGACCCTTCTTCACACATCTTACCAATCATATTTCAAACCATCGCTTTGGGTAAAGGAAACGTGCGCAAGATTTGAATTTTGTATTGGCTTCATGTAAAATAGAAAGAATCATTCAAAAAGGAACCGTGTGAGTCAAAATGTGCATTGGTTTCATGCACCGTTGAAAGAATCATTCAAAGTGGAATCGTGTGACTCAAAAAGTGCATTGGCTTCATGCACAACCGAAAAAATAATTTAAATTTTAAACGTGTGAGTCAAAATGTGCATTGGTTTCATGCACCGTTGAAAGAATCATTCAAAGTGGAATCGTGTGACTCAAAGAGTGCATTGGCTTCATGCACAACCGAAGGAATCATTTAAATTCCAATCGTGTGAGTCAAAATGTGCATTGGTTTCATGCACCGTTGAAAGAATCATTCAAAGTGGAATCGTGTGACTCAAAAAGGGCATTGGCTTCATGCCCAACCGAAAGAATTATTTAAATTTCAATCGTGTGAGTCAAAATGTGCATTGGTTTCATGCACCGTGGAAAGAATTATTATTCCAAGTGGAATCGTGTGACTCAAAAAGTGCATTGGCTTCATGCACAACCGAAGAAATCATTTAAATTCCAATCGTGTGAGTCAAAATGTGCATTGGTTTCATGCACCGTTGAAAGAATCATTCAAAGTGGAATCGTGTGACTCAAAAAGGGCATTGGCTTCATGCCCAACCGAAAGAATTATTTAAAACTCAATCGTGTGAGTCAAAATGTGCATTGGTTTCATGCACCGTTGAAAGAATCATTCAAAGTGGAATCGTGTGACTCAAAGAGTGCATTGGCTTCATGTACAACCGAAAGAATTATTTAGATTTCAATCGTGTGAGTCAAAATGTGCATTGGCTTCATGCACCGTGAAAATAATTATTCCAAGTGAAATCAGGTGACTCAAAAAGTGCATTGGCTTCATGCACAATCCGTAATAGGGTTAGGACGCCTTGCCACGTTTTCCTATACCCATATGCTACTTCCTTTTATTGTTCTAGTCTTCATCATTCAATCCCCTCACATCTATATTTTTTTTTAATTTCACCAATCTATGTTTTCTTGAGTTCTCCTCTTTTTCTAGTTCAGGAGGTTTCATCATCAACTATTTCCTTGAGATTGGGAATCCAATCGGGGGAAGCCTCCAAGGGTAGCGGGTAGACACTTCTTGCGCTCCCATCAGCAAGGTGTCTACTTCAGGGTTGCGTCCCTGCCCACGCGAGCTCCGACCTTCTTCCTACCCCTTTACCAGGAAGAAATCGGACCCTTCTCCTCATATCCTACCAATCATATTCCAAACCATCGCCTTGGGTAAAGGAAACGTGTCTTAGATTCAAATTTGTTTATTTTTTTTTGTACTCAATTTTAATTCAGTTTAGAATTTGGGAATCGTACGATTCAAACCGTGCTTTGGCTTCATGCACACCGTAAAGAATCATTCAAATTTTTTCAATTTTCTATTCCTACTTCTAAATTAGAATGGTGTGACTCGAACCGTTCATTTGCTTAATTAGTTTAAAACCGTGGAATCGTACGATTCAAATTGCGTATTGGTTCAATACACAATCCTAGAACCGTTCGACGACTGTTGGATCCTCTATTGTAGTATACTCGTTTATACACATTGGTGAGACAGTTATTCTGTAGTTGAACGTTGATTCGGGTTGTGTATTGGCTTCATACGCAATCTAGAATCATTCAAAATGAAATCGTGTGACTCAAACTGTGCATTGGCTTCATGCACATCGAAAGAATCATTTAAATTGGAATCGTGTGAGTCAACCGTGCATTGGCTTCATGCACAACCGAATAAATCTTTACCGTGGAATCGTGTGAGTCAAAACGTGCATATTGTTCATGCACAACCGAAGGAATCATTCAAAGTGGAATCGCGTGACTCAAAGGGTGCACTGGCTTCGTGCACCATCCAAAACCCGTTTGAGATTGCGTATCGGCTCAATACACTCTTGAGAACCGTTCGACGACTGTTGGATCCTTTATTGTAGTATACTTGTTTATACACATTGGTGGGACAGTTATTTTGTAGTTGAACGTTGATTCCATTTGTGTATTGGCTTCATACGTAATCTCAGAATCATTTAAATTTTGATCGTGTGAGTCAAAGTGTGCATTGGCTTCATGCACAACCGAAGGAATCTTTCAAAGTAGAATCATTTTTTTTAAATCTCATATCACTGATCATTCTTTCCACTTTGTTCAGGTTAGGACGCCCAGTCACGTTTTCCCATACCCACATGCTACTTCCTTTTATTTTTCTAGTCTTCATCATTCAATCCCCTCACACTCAATTTTTTTTTTATTTCAACAATCTATGTTTTCTTGAGTTCTCCTCTTTTTCTAGTTTAGGAGGTTTCCATCTCACCTGTTTCTTCGAGATTGGGAATCCAATCGGGGAAAGCCTCCAAGGGTAGCGGGTAGACACTTCTTGCGCTCCCATCAGCAGGGTGTCTACTTCAGGGTTGCGCCCCTGCCCACGCGAGCTCCGACCTTCTTCCTACCCATTCACCAGGAAGAAATCGGACCCTTCTCCTCATATCCTACCAATTATAATCCAAACCATCGCCTTGGGTAAAGGAAACGTGTCTTAGATTTAAATTTGTTTATTTTCTTTGTACTCAATTTGAATTCAGTTTAAAATTTGGGAATCGTACGATTCAAACTGTGCATTGGCTTCATGCACACCGTAAAGAATAATTCAAATTTTTTCAATTTTCTATTCCTACTTCTAAATTAGAATGGTGTGACTCAAACCGTTCATTTGCTTAATTAGTTCAAAACCGTGGAATCGTACGATTCAAATTGCGTATTGGTTCAATACACAATCCTAGAACCGTTCGACGACTGTTGGATCCTCTATTGTAGTATACTCGTTTATACACATTGGTGAGACAGTTATTCTGTAGTTGAACGTTGATTCGGGTTGTGTATTGGCTTCATACGCAATCTAGAATCATTCAAAATGAAATCGTGTGACTCAAACCGTGCATTGGCTTCATGCACAACGAAAGAATCATTTAAAATGGAATAGTGTGAGTCAAAAGTGCATTGGCTTCATGCACAACCGAATAAATCTTCAACGTGGAATCGTGTGAGTCAAAAAGTGCATATTCTTCATGCACAACCGAAGAAATCATTCAAAGTGGAATCGCGTGACTCAAAGGGTGCATTGGCTTCGTGCACCATCCGAAACCCGTTTGAGATTGCGTATCGGCTCAATACACTCTTGAGAACCGTTCGACGACTGTTGGATCCTTTATTGTAGTATACTTGTTTATACACATTGGTGGGACAGTTATTTTGTAGTTGAACGTTGATTCCATTTGTGTATTGGCTTTATACGTAATCTCAGAATTGTTTAAATTTTGATCGTGTGAGTCAAAGTGTGCATTGGCTTCATGCACAACCGAAGGAATCTTTCAGAGTAGAATCATTTTTTTTAAATCTCATATCACTGATTATTCTTTCCACTTTGTTCAGGTTAGGACGCCCAGCCACGTTTTCTGATACCCAATGTCCCCTCTAACTTATTAATGAATTTTTTTATTTCACCAACAATCCATTTTTCCTTGGGTCCTCCTCTTTTTCTAATTGAGGAAGATTCCATCTCATTATTTTCTTTGGTGATCCTTAATTTACCATCCTTTGGACTTCTTACCTAACATAACATTCCAGCTTTTTCCACTTGATACATTCTATAACTGTCCCTACCATTCCAATTCTTTTCTTTATATCCAATTCATTCATTTATTGATTTGGAAAGAATACAAACAGGCTCTTAGCCTAAAAACAGCGTTCATAATTTGAACATTCTTATCTTCACTTGCTTCTTGAAAAGCAAGTTACTATATACCTGAGTTCCTTTAATCAGGTTTTCATATATCATCTCTTTTTCCTTTTCTTTTTCATTTGTCCAAAGGATGTTCATCTCCCTGAAAATTAAAAATCATCGGTTCACGATGTCCATAATTCTATTGCGGCGCGACGTTACTCTTACGAGGGTCAAGTACCGGACTGGGGTGTCCTTAAGACTCATCTGAAAAGTGAGCAGTCATCCAGATCACATATAGGACAACCTTGGTTGGTTTCTATACTGTGTCAAAGGTCTGGGTATGTTTGCGTCGCAGAATGAATAGAAGACGAGTGTTCCGCTTGATTTGTGCGCTCCAATAGGGTCAAGTGATGAGTTACAGCTTTGATCAGACAGAATTGTGCGAACAGTTCTGCCTGATGACTGCTAGATGAGCTTGGCCCCCCTCACGAGGTCAGCACCTTGACGCGGTGTGAGGGCTTGTAGTAATTGCAGTGAATCTTGATCCTTAGCGACTGGAACTCCCGTTCCTGGCAGAGTCGAAACTAACTCATGTCGAAAGGGCCAAGAGGAGCGGTGAAACTAAGACTGACCAACCCCTAACCTGCTGTAGTGTCGTGGTTTGGCTTCATGCACAATCAAAGGAATTATTTAAATTTTCGTGTGAGACAAAATGTGCATATAGGATATCCTTAAGTGGTTTCTATAGTCTGTCAAAGGTCTAGGTATGTTTGCGTTTCAGAGTGAATTGACGACGAATGATCAACAACAACATTTGCGAGCTCCCGATATGGCTGAGCTAGGATTTACAGCTTTGATCAGACAGAATTGAGCGAATTTTCGAACAATTCTGCATGATGATTGCTAGATGAGCTTGGCGAACCCCTGGGTTATGGGGTAGCGATACCCGGCACAATACCTCCATGGCTGCTTCAATGAAAATATCAGACAACATGTTTTAAATTCCTTTCCAACTATTTTTCATCATTGCGATATATTTCTCTCTACTTTACTGTTTGTGATTTATAATAGTATTTTCATTGGAGTGTCATAAGGTGGAATGGAAAGTTGTGCACATTCAATATTAGTTTTCCACCAATTTGATAGATAAATACAAGGCAGTAAAAAATTGCTTTGACTACATACCTTCATGGACGATGGGCAAAAATTTGTTCGATTCACCATTACTTGAAATTTGCATTTTGTGGTTGCCTTCATGCGTAAAAAAATCTGGAGGGTAGACCAGCTTCAACATATCTTAAAAAAAAACAATAAAGTTCAATAAAGACTCAGGTGCTATGTGAGGTTATTGAGGTTAAGTCTCATCTTTCCAAAATTTGCATGAATTTCAAAAACGAAACTGAAAAATTACCGAAATATTAATTCTGATTCACCTAACATAATTCAGGAGTTCTCTTTCAACTTCTAATTAACATCACTATCAAATCTGAAACTAGTCTTCAAGTGAAGAGGACGAATATGATATGAATGGAGGTTAAGTGTCACTCACTTAATTTTGAATCCATTTCAATGTGAACTCCAATCATCACATCAGCGTCAACTCAAACACCAACACAGTAATACAGTTACAAATTGCGAAGATATTTAATACATTATTTACATTTTCATTTGATGGCTCGCCATTTTGAATTCAAGATAGAGCACAGAACATTGAGCGGATCAAGAACACAAAATATATATCCTAGATATTCTGTGACAAGAACAAAATCACAGAACACTAATCGAAAGAGGTTACCATAGATATAGATAGATGTATCTATATCTATGGCACTGAGTTATATAACTCAGTGCTCTAATCACAGATAGGGCGCGTTCCACTTGGCGATCACAACGCTCAAAATGCTCGTTTAGCCGTCCAATTTAACGATTAAAGAAACATTTTGATTTTGAGTGTTGTGATCGCCAAGTGGAACGTTCCTGTAGATATCAAGATTACTAAATTGTACTCCACAAAGATCACAAAACACCGCGCTCATAATCTGTGTTAACAGAGCACAGAATACTACGAGATTCAAGTTCAATCTGGGATCTTATGAAATTTACAAAACTTTGATGATTTTTGAAGCTTATATCCCCTAGGAATCTGACCCAATTTTGATTTCTCACTCGAATTTTGAAAGAATTATCCCCCTCGAGTTTTCTTTTTGCAGAGATGTAGCCGCCTATGGGTGGTTCAAGAATTAAATATCCGAATTTCGAATAGTTCAAGGAATCAATGCCAGATGGAACTACGTAATTTTCCCAGGAAATTTTGAATTTTGGCGATTTACAGAACTTTAATTGAAAAAAAAAATAATATATGTAATCTAAATCCATTCGGTATCTTATCTTTCATTTGGATGTGTGATGGATTCACAATATCAACATACCTATGATTCATTAAGGTTAATTAATAATCATTTGAATAAAATGTTTGATATAATTTACTTTTCCGAGAAGCAATTGTTGGGTTAGATCTTCAGGTAGAGACGATATCTTTTTTTTTATCCTAAAACTATGAAAAAATTGAAGGATAAGCGTAAAGCTTGAGAGTACTGAGTTTTGAAATGAGCAGGATGTAAAAATTGATTCATTTCAATATTCGGATTCATCGAAATCTTCTTTTTTCTGTAAAAAGAGTGTCTCTGAATGGATTCATATGGAAATGTATAAATAAGTCCTCTGCACTATCAAATGGTGCAGTCAAATTAGAGAAAATATTATTAGAATTCATGTTATGATACAAGTACATTTTTAGGTAAATTATTTATAGTAATGTTAGGTGTACATATTACTTTTCAAGTGGATAATCACCGAAAAATTAGATTCAAAAAAGACATAAAACTATTATATTAGTTTGGACCGGAATATTTGTTGAATTTTATTAAATAAACACTTACTCTCTGATGCCTTTTTCTGTCTTCACTTGGAAATATCTTCTTATTAGATGTAGAATATGTCCAGTTCAGTGTGTCTGCCATACCCAGGAAAATTTCTTGAAAACGCCACTGATGAGAGAATTTTACCCGCCACTGGAAGCTAGCCTAGTTTGTCTGGCTTCATTCATTAACTGCAAAGATTAAAGAAAATCCTCGTCAAGCAGGTAATCAATTTTGGGTAGGTAGTTTTGGTTTTATATTTTGTGCTACTTTAGATGTGTTGTAGTATGTAACAATTACGTAAAAAGTGCCACATTCTTTTTCGTATTCTGATCCGTTGTTCGTTATTATACCTGCAGACGTGTACGATTTCACTTTCAATTTCATTTTCACATGTGGAGGTATTTCTAAACTGAACTCTTACCATAGATAGATGTCCTTATTCATGACTTTTATAGCACACAGGGGCTCAGAGCCAGAAAAAGATTAAGTTAATAAGGGCCAACAACTAAACACCAAATGATAATAATAAAATTGTGTACCTTCCCTGGGTTTTAGATTTGCGCTCCATAATTTACTGAATATTTTTAATTATTAATTATTATGAACTTATCAACCTACAAAATACATTACAGTTTGAAGAAGCATCATTCACCAACACGCAGTATAACCGTGGATGTAGAAGAAAAATTAAGATTGAATTAAATGATTTGGAATAATTAAGTAAAGAATTAGTATCATTTGTGAAACTATATTTCTTGCGTTTTTATTTAATCATCATTCTACCAAAATAATTACAATTAGATAGAAATCTATGAATCTGATCATTTATTAAAGAAAATCCAGCGGTAATGCATTTATTCCAACTCAATTTCATTGAACTTTCATATTCATTAAGGCTGTTTTAGAAAATTATGGTGCTCGTGAATAATACATAAACGGACTTCTTGCTACTCCCAAATTTATATTTCTGTCAGAGTGAGAGATGGATTCACAATAAATATTCGGACATGCTTACCCTAAATTTCGCAATAAGAACACATGGCAATATGACAAAGCTACTGCTGAGGCTCTTGTTACTACACTACAAACAACGCAGAGTGAAGAAATTAAGAACAAACGAGATGAAGAGATCGTTTAACTTTTCAAAATGTTTAAATTCAAATTTAAAATGATGACATCAACATTTTTGGTTTATTTTTCAACTGGAAAATGATCTTATTTGTTCCTAATTAACCACTCAATAGAGGGTGTGCAAAATTTGAGATTGAGCGCTATATTCTAATTTGCTGATTTTCAACACTGAAGTAACAGACTTAAAATAGAACTGTTGGACTGTATTAAATTACATGTTTATCATATTCAAGACATCCCTGTCCACGTGCTACTGCAGATAAAAAAATGCTCCATCAATTAATTTTTATCTCTAACTTCGTCAAATGCACTGAGTAATGTTTTTATTTGGGAGGGAATAAATTATCGCAATATAACTTATTTGACATTTCAACTCCGATAGAATGAACTGAGAATCTGTTGATAGTGTTAAAGCTGAGCGTTTTTTTTTACCATAGAAAATCTATTCTATTGAAATAATGTTGATTGTATTGTGAGAAAGAAATGAATTATAATTCTTAATAATTAAACTGACCACCAATACGATATCTGATTTACAAGAATTATGAAATTCGTCTCCCATTTCTAAATGAGAAATGTACGAAATGTCGAGAGATACAAATGTAATATTTAAACGGGGACAAATCAATGCAAAGTAGTTCGCTGATTTAAATGATGGTTATAGGATGGAAATTTACACAACAAATGGTTTCTTCAAAAGGAACGCTCATTTGGAAATAACACGGGTCAACAGGAAATATTTCGTTCGGTTAAAATGTTTCATTGCGTATTGGATAATCTTCAACTAGCTTTCAATCAATTTTTTTAAATGGAATTTTTGGCAATTTCATTCCATTACTGTTGTAATAACCATTTATTAACAAGTACCCACCATTAAATATGGACATGTGGAATACATAAAAAAGCAATTTGGATCCCCCGAATTTTTTTGATGGTTGTGTTTTACAGCATTCATAAACCAACGAATGTCATCCAGAAATCTTTAACACATTTTATACATTTTTTCCAAATTGTTCATATTCGTAACAACTATCATGAAAATTATGGAAAAAGAAATTATTATGATAGTCATGACACCGCATTCAACGAAGTTTATGAATCTCAGAACAATCAATCATGATTTTTTCCAATTCTTCGAAAAAGCTTTCGTCAATATTTCGAATTTTGACTATGTTTTTGATGCCATTTCAAAAACGAATTCATGTCGAAGAAAAGGAAACAAGAGGCTTCATCCAAAAGAATTTTTTTTAATACCGCATGTGGGAAATTTTCATAATAAGCAGTTATTTGTTTCAGTATTTGGTTTTTATGTATACTGGTCTACTTTAAATCCAAAGATTCATCATAATTGCATTCACAAATATGTACCCATCGGCATTACCTATTAATTTTCAGATTTTTTCGAATGTTTAACTCGAATATTAATAGGAAATATTAATAAACCCCAATAAAATTCAACTTTGAGTCTAATTTACCGTAAGTTTGCAATTTAACAATCCCTTGTACTTAATAAATCTATTCCCCAGCTGAAGAATTTTCAATATTGAATAAAATTAAGGCGTACAATTTTTTGGTACAATATTTGGAACAACATCTCCACTCAGTACACACATCTTTCTTACTTTGTAGTTAGAAGTTTCTCCCAATTATTATTTCTATTAGCCAACTGTCACTGATAGAAAGTCAAACCAATTTCATTGTCACTTGTTTTGAAGAGTTGGTTTATTTTTTTGAGAACAAAAAACTCAACTGTAGAGTGAAGAAAATAAAAACTTCAAGGAAATAATTTGTTTCATTCCATCTTCTTCAGTGAATCGAATATTTTCGACAAAATTTTTAAACTTCGTTCATTTATCCACGAGCAAATATTCGATTTCAATCGTTGTTTAAAATGGAACAACGTCGTTTCAGGTGGAGTGGTGGTCATCTTCAGGACGTTGACGTTGTGCAATACGCTAAGAGACAGATTTCCAAGAAGAAACACCTTCTCACAATTTTATCTTCATACAAATTCTCGTATATATCCACCCCTTTCTGAAGGTGATAGAATTGACTGAAAAATCCTGAATTGGAAGGCAGAAGAATTAGCTACAACTTCATTCGACAGAGAAAAACATTATATCCAAATGATGCAGCATTAGAAGAATTGATCTGATACTTCCAAAAATTCCCAGAACTCAACATTATACAGGGTGGCCGGACGATTGACGTCAAAAAAAACAAAACAGGTCCCTCATGTCTTGGGGTATTCGAATCACCCCCATGTATGTTATCCGATTTTTCACGGTTTCCGAGTTATGAATTTTTTTATGAAATTTGAGATTTTTCAACTTGAACATCTTCAAAATTATTTTTTTCTAAAAGTACAAGACTTTTCTGATATTTTTTTGTTGTAGATAGATCGCCAGGAATTGTACTTTTATACATAAAATAACCAGCATTGAAACTCTGATAAAAATTATGAAAATGTTGGTTCCAAGTGAGAAAGTTACGTATTTTGGATCATGATCTAAATTTTCAAATTTAAATTAAAAATGTAAACAGGTTACTTCATGGTTTTTTAGTAGGCTTAAAAACTGCGCTCAACACTCAGCTTTCAGAATCTTTAATAAAAAATGGTACTCAACGGTCTACTTTTGCTAAAATTAGCCTTCAAAGTCAGCGAGGTGGAAAAAAATCAAAGAACTAGACGTTTACTAAAAAATTATTTTTTGGCGTTTTAAGATTTTTCTGATCAAGCTATGATAGAAAATGCTGAAAATCAATGAAAATTAGCTTTATAAGAAAAGTTTTAGATAAGAAAAAGAAAAAGGTATGGCAATAAATCACACATCATGTAGATAAAAAGAAATTTATTTATAAAATTTACAATAGGTTTTCAAAGTGGCCTTAATACACATTCTACACCTTCGCAAAAAATTTTCTTTCAGTCGCATAAAACCTATTGTAAATTTTATAAATAAATTTCTTTTTATCTACATGATGTGTGATTTATTGCCATACCTTTTTCTTTTTCTTATCTAAAACATTTCTTATAAAGCTAATTTTCATTGATTTTCAGCATTTTCTATCATAGCTTGATCAGAAAAATCTTGAAATGGCAAAAAATAATTTTTGAGTAAACGTCTACTTCTTTGATTTTTTCTACCTCGCTGACTTTGAAGGCTAATTCTAGCAAAAGTAGACCGTTGAGTACCATCTTTTATCAAAGATTCTGAAAGCTGAGTGTTGAGCGCAGTTTTTAAGCCTACTAAAAAACCATGAAGTAACCTGTTTACAGTTTAATTTAATTTTGAAAATTTAGATCATGATCCAAAATACGTAACTTTCTCACTTGAGACCAACATTTTCATAATTTTTATCAGAGTTTCGATGCTGGTTATTTTATGTATAAAAGTACAATTCCTGGCGATCTATCTACAACAAAAAAAAAACAGAAAAGTCTTGTACTTTTAGAAAAAAAAATTTTGAAGATGTTCAAGTTGAAAATTCTCAAATTTCATAAAAAAATTCATAACTCGGAAACCGTGAAAAATCGGATAACATACATGGGAGTGATTCGAATACCCCATGACATGAGGGACCTGTTTTGTTTTTTTTGACGTCAATCGTCCGGCCAGCCTGTATGAATGATGTTTTTGAGTCCAGTGGTTCTTTCAGGATTTTGGTTCTGACTCCTATTGAATGCATGACGATGCTTCTGAAAATATCGCTCATTTTGTGACATAGTTAAAGCAGCCTTTTGTCACTGAACAAATAGGGGTGAAGTTTTCATTAATCAAGACTGGCATTATTTATTTTAGTCTTGATTTTGTTATTTCAACTGTTTGTATATTAATATGAAGAAATGTTTCTCCTGGCATCGAAAACTCGCTCTTGAGATAAATGTACATGTTTTCGTCTCATTCTTGAAAATTTCTTCAGTCCTTTTGAAGAAAATTAGCTAGAATTGAGTTCTGAGGTGTGTGAGAAGACAGAAGTATACAATGTGTCGAGTGTGGTACAAAGTAGTTGCGATTATGGAGCTGTCAAACCACCCTTTACCTGGGGCTTCTGTTGTTTCGGTATTGTTCTGCGAATTGTGGGAATAATTCACCTGAGAATCGTCTGACAAATATGTGTAAACAGTCAAAGTGAGACTAATTCGCCTGAAGATGATGGGAGGTGGGTAACTGGTGCTGGGGAGCCAACCTGGGGCACTGCCAGCAGACTCGCACTCTCAAGTCAGTAGTAGTTGCATTCGATACCTAGTCTATACTAGCTAGGTGGGTCCTTACACGAGGTGGTCAAAGGCGCGTGTTTTGTGGATAGTGTTACGTAGCAAGGTACTATCAAATCACAGTTAAAATATTTATTAGCCGATAAATGCGCTCCGAAATAAAGTTTAATTGAAACCAATGTGTACGTATAAAACAGACTGAGAGAGACGTCCAATCATTTAGTGTTTTGATTTTCTGTGACAAGATCCTACAGTTTGGAACAAGGTAAACAAACATTCCACTTCAATTTTCTTGAAAATCAAAAACTCCCCAACCAATAATTTCCTTAAATTTTTTTCATTCAAATACTTTTAAGCCAAGATAAATGATATCACTTTCGATTGCTTACGCGCCAAAATGAGAAAGTGAATTCTGTAATCTACATTCCATCACCATTTATTATTCCAATTGCACAAACTGATAATAACACCAATGAACAAAAATTCATTTCGGCATTCGAGCAAAAAGTTCTCGATCTCTTTAATTCAGGAAAAAAAATTTGTCATTTTTGTGATGGGTAAGGTGCGTGACATGAAGAACTTGATATCGATCTTGAACTTGAACACTGGCCATTTCGTTGATAGAGCTTGAAGCCACAAATTATTTCTTGGTTTTGCTCAACATGATACTCTAGAAAGTTCAATTTTTTCCTTATTACATTTTGTTGGTAGCAGAATGTGATCAAATTGAATTGGTCGAAATAATTTCTTGAGAGAATTGAAAATTCGTTAAACAAATTTTCTATTATACAATTTATTTTGTATCAATTCCAGTCAAGCATGACTCAGTTAAATCGTATTATCATTGTAAAGATTCGTTTTAGTTATTTGAAATTATTTCATATTGATATTCGATTTCGTCCTCAATCTCTGCGTCTTTATTGTTGCAAAACTGTATTTTCGAAATTCTCAAATTGAACGAAAATAATTTGGTCTTTCGATGAAATTGTTTGGTATCCAATACGAAGAAATTAAGTCAAAATATTGCGTAACAAACATCCAATACACCTTCGGAAACATTTCTCCGGTGTGTTGTGGAACCGGAACTTCAACCGAAATAAAGCACATCATAGACGTGAGGATCTTTGTATCACTTTCTTCAACAAAATATTCGCTTTGAAGCCTTCACTCATTATCATTTGTATTGAGTTTGATAATTAACCCTTCTATCAAATGTGAAGATTCTTCGAAAATATTATGTCAGTTAGCTAAGTTTTTCCTTCATTAAATTACGAAATTTAAATAATTCTCAAGATATTCTGATAGTTCACAAGATTGAAGTTTGAAAAATTTAATGAAAATATTATAGATATCATTAATAAATTCTTCATAAGTCCTCTAAGACAGATATATATTAATGTATAAGACAGGTCAAAAAATAACAAGAAACATTTAAAGAGCAGTTATTCTAGAATGAAAAAGTTGCATCTCTTCCATAAAAAATATTTATAGTTCAGGCAGCTTGGGGTAATATATTATCTTTCTTAAAGATAACCGATGGTTAACAGTGAGAAGTGATAAACTTGTCTCCGAAAAACTCTACTATATTTTAGTTGAATGACAGATTAATGATAATCACTATAAATAGCACGTCTTATCAGGATTATTGGTACGAAACTTGCTATAATTTCTGTGGGTTCCTATTTAAATAAACTTTTTTCATTTTAACCATTTATATCATGTCCAAAAAGATCTGTTTCCATATTCTGAATATAATTGCATCACACACCATGACATATATTTATGAAAAATAGTTTTAAAAGCACTCAATAAATTTTCTTTTATTTTCGAATTCCCGGGTAATCTAAATCAAAAACCAAAGATTTTCAAGGAAAGACCGATTTCAGAAGAACTCCACATCAATTATCCTAGCTTCTGAAAATTAATGAATATTAGTTTAATCATAAGAATTTTTTATAGCTTTATTCGTAACAATCCTGTATGAGTCATATTTTTATTTCATTCGAGGCGAATCCAAACATAATCTTTAACTTTTTTCGAAATTGTTGAGGCCTGAAAGGTATATTGAAAAGAGAAATACACTTCTTTTTCATTTGATAACAGAGGTAGCATAAACGCAGTAATTGGTAAATTTGATAGCCCACTTATGACTTCATCGTCAGTATTTTTCTTTTTTATCTTATCTTCAAATTCCACGTTCAACACAAATACCAATGGAATCAGAACTCCTTCTATTGCTATGCTAAACATTCTCGAATGAATATTCTTTACCATTATGGGAAAGAAACAAAACGATTATTCAAATTGCACAATAAAAGTCCATCATAGTTGCTACAATTTTTCTGCCTAAAGTGAGATTTAGATGTGTCCTCTATATTCTTGGAAATAATTATTTTACGTTTTGATTTTTTCATATAAAAAGAAAACAAATGATCTATTTTGTACATACTTCTGATCAAATTTTACATCTCGCATTTGGGAATCACAACAGTGCTAAAAATTCAACTTATTTCTCAACAACAGTTGTAAAACTGTAAGAATAAGATTGAGAAGTGAAGATGATAATTATACCACAGCTAATATATGTAACTAATGAGTCATAAGCCTCTTAGCAATAATTGAATCGATCAAATGTAATCATGTATCTGTATTCAGAAGTAGGTAAAGTACGCACTTCTATAACCTTACACTATCGTTCAGTGAATATTAATAGACCTAATGGGTTTCGAAATATGAGAAGCAATATACCAATAGATCCTTCGAACAACGAAGATGTTCCAGGTCCACAAAACACGAAACGTCCAAGAAACCGTGGCAAAAATAAAGAAATCAAACGGGCTACTTTCTGTCATAGTCAAAAGAATGAATGAAATACCAAGCTCGAGTTTGAACGACGATTCCCGATAGTAAAAAGGAAAAGAGCACAACACACCTAATTCATATTCAAATACATAATGTGGTAATGAGTTGGTTGCAAAAAGATGCTCAGGGTTAGCAACTAAAAGTTTCAAAACAAAGATTACGTAATCCGAAGAAAGTTATCATTGTAAAATAAAACTTACTTTGGTCGCTGACATCTATGGACAAAAATTGAATTTTTTTTTGAACAGGTTGAAATATTTCAGGCTGAATTCAAGAATCTCCTTTGAAAAATTTAATTTAGAAAAGCCATAAACCAGCCAGAAGTGGAATTCACCAAAGAAAACTGAAAATCCAAACTTTAAAGGTCATCCCTTCTATACTTTCTGTATATGTTGAAATAATGCCCACTGTATATGAATACTGCAGAAACTGCATAAGAAATATCGAAGTGTAGGTGAATTCCATAGTAATAAAAGTGAAGCCAAAGACTTTTTTATTGTACCGAATCTCATTTGGGACTGGTTCAGGTACCAATAATGAAAAAACTCAAAATTGAACTTCACAATCAACGTTGTTTCGAGCCATTCAAGTTTCATTCAGCTTTAACCCCTCATTAAGATAAAGTTTTAAGCTTCTTTTCGAATTTTTGGTGAATGGAAACTCTCGAGTCCTAATCATCATTCTACAATAAAAACAAAAATTGACGTGTTTATCGAATAATTCAAATTGTGCATAACCAAAAATTAGGTCTCGTAAATACACTGTCAGGATTATATTTATCAGAAGAGGTCGTGATTATTTTGGTCGGTTCAATCGAGTAATTGAGATTCCCAAAATGTACAGTAAAAGCTTTATAACATAAATATTTTCTGAAGGGGTATGGAATGCGCTGAAATCACTCTCTGAATAATTTATTGATTTTTTGAACTTCGGACTCAGTTATCCACAGGTGCTATTTTCAATATCTTGTTTCACCCCCTCATTCGCGAAGAAATTCGGTGTTAATTTTTTATTCAGGTTTTAATTTGAATTTAAACCACCATAAATATTTTGATACTCTAAAAACCAAGCTCATTTTTCAAAAGTATATTCAGCAAGAATTTATTTGCGATGTGATAACTGGAGATCTAAATAATTATGAGATCAAATTCATACATGGTTGTTATGAAAAAACAGGTTATTCGACCAATTTTATTAGATCAACATTTCACGAATTTCATTCTTTATTTTGATCCCATTGTTTGATCATTTTCAACACATTTATTCAAATAAAAGACTCTTTTCGTTACTCTGAAATTTTTATGTGAATTCTTCAATTTTTTTTAATTCTCATTAAACACGCATGAGAACTACTTCTATAATTTCCGACCAGGTTGGCTGCCGAAGACACTCGAGTTGTATACCGATGTTGAACTTTCATGAATTCACTTAAGATTCGATATACTTAGTTGAAAGTGAAACCTATGAGTAACCATAACCGATAAGATTGTAGAATCTGAAGAATATATTATGCTGGAACAGCTAATTTGGCAAAATTTAATTATATAACCCAACTATTAGCATATTACATCGCTGTTATCCAGCAGAAGGAGGATAGAAATAATGCAAATAGGTTTTTAACTATTAAATAATATTTTGCTTCATCTAGACAAAGTTACTCCTGCAACTGATTGAACTGAAAAACTCAATAATGGTTCATCTTATAATCGATATAGCGACTTCATTTATTCATCCTTGGGACAGTTATTTAGAAATTAAAAATAACATTACCGTATACGCAATTGCGTACGGCCAAGTACTAAGGTATACTTCACGACACTTTAGCTGCCATATTTCAACATTCCAGACTATCTAAAAATAGCGAATAATCTCTCCTTGTCTTGATTCTGTTTTCAAAGGACCAATATTTTAAAATAGTTCAGACAAAATAAAGAGTGGAATTATTCACAGATACAACCCCTTAACCAGAAAGAATGACCTAGTTTCAAAAACCCTAGAAAGTTAATATTTAGACATTAAATTAGAAACGAATCCTTTTTCTTCAATATTGAAAATAATGAAGAATTAACTTAGGTCATTCAATAACCACGATGTTTTACAGAAATATATATTTTTTAATTTATTCAATTCATTCTCTTGCTGGTTACTTTCGTATTGAGTATATGTTCGAACTATATATACGGGGGTAGATGCCTTACAATTAATTTTATGAACGTAGAAATTGATTTTTAAATTTTTCAGAGGTTTTGAAATCTTCCCAAAAGAAATATTCCTAGTAGAGAAGTTTTTGAAATAATAAACCGGATGTAATTACCTAATTCCAATGAGAATGGAGATCAAGTTTCATTCCTAGGAAATAGATTTCTTATGAATATTTATGAATAATTTCTCCCAACTATAATGCTTCTTGCCTTTGACCTTCTTGTTCAATGGCATTTTTCCTTCCAAAATAAGATGAGCTATTTTACTTCTGTTATGAATGCTAGGAATTGAAATTGCTCATTTATATCTCAGGTGGTCCCATATTTTCAAGGGAACAGAACGTTTCCTATTGATAAGAAACTGTACTCTAAACAGTCCCATTTTCTATTAGGTCCCATTAAGAAAATTTTGCTCCATCACAATCTTAGTACCTTTATGAAAGATTCGTTTGATTGAAGGTTTTAGACACCTTCAGGTACTAATGAATAAATCTGTATCAGGCATTTGTTCATTTGGCTTCGACAGCTCTTGCTATGCAGCGGTTTGACTTTAGAACATCCGGATAGAGAATTTGGGTTCAATCGAAGCATGTGTCGAAATCTAACGTGAAAGTTTGACAAATGTGGCCATATCACCTCCTCCTAACTGTTGTTGGAGAAAACCCTGGGTCATCCTTCTGAGCTGTTGTGTTGCCCAGCAAAGAATTTACCGCTGCTAGAAATACAACAGCATGGTGGCGAATAGAATTATGCTCTTCCGCGATATGAAATTTATGAGAATACCGAAGTTTATGACTAACATATTGTCACATTCCCCTCAAGATGAAATGCTGCGTATTTTACGTTAAGATCGTGACGAATTGTTGGAAATCCGCAAAGCCGAGCCTAAAATGCCCATGGACGGTTGGACTTCTTGTATTACAACTCCGACCATAAATGCTTCCTTTTTTTGAAAGAGCAAACTGCCATCCATGAAAGGTAGAAAATATGGAAAATTACTCCATCTATCAATGCTTGATGTTTGGAATGATCTGTATTATGTATGTTTCCAGCTTTAGGCTCACATGAATTTTTATAAAAAATGTATATTGATTTTTCTTCTACTTTATCTTCTCAAAATAGTTCATTGTCGCAATGACAGAAGAAATCAACGCTCTTTATTCTGAAATCTCTTGAAATGTTTCCCTATTCATTCTCTTTTAATATAGGTGAAAACAGTCCGAGGTCAATTTTTGTATTCTCGAATCCTAACAAGCAACACTTTGCTGAAATCTTCAAGAAAGCGTTTGTAATGATAATCTTATACCAATTAACAATGCACGTCTTGATCAATTCGCTGATGCCAAAACCATAGTGGAAAATTCCTTGAAGGACTATTCTTCAAAAATAATCACAATGTAATACAATGATGCTATCAAAGATGATTTCGTCAGGAATTTCATTAGATCAAAAATGTCGACACCTGATGTGCAGAGGGTAAGCACGATAATTGGTCATCTTTCGATAGCATACAAACAATTAAGTTCTACCTGTTGGGTAACCAGAATTTTCGCAAATTTACCACTGAATATTGGCTCATTTATGTGGATCTTTTTTGTGTTTGCAATCTTTCCATGAGACAGCTTGAATGAATCCAGATTTTATGACATACAGGAACTTATATGCAGTCCATTGGACATCTAGGTGATCAAAAGACACTACTACTGGCTCGCACAGTCCTGTGACAATGTTTTTTATCGCCTGATAATGCTTTCATTTCAAATATCGTAACAACAACGAAACAATAAAGTAATTAGATTACCGGATTTTCTAATTATTACTCATGAACTTGAGAAACCCATTGACTAGATATACACCTCGTTAAAAATATCATTCGCAAATTGGTATGAAATATTGGAGTTATATTTCAGGTTTTCATTTTCATTTTCAATTTATTGGCATTCAAGTTCAAGTACAAACAGAACATATTTCAATCATTTTCGTGAATAACGCACTGAAACATTGTGCAATGGAAGTCATTACCTCGTCGAACAGTCATCATATGACGTACTGTTATATATTCAAATATTTTTGACATACGAATATTCGTAGGAAGAAACTTATCTAAGCCGATATAAAGTTCACAGAGGTTTTATGACGAAATGATCATTCTTCTCTGCAGATTTTTTTGAAGTAGTCCTTTATCGATTAAAGTCTGCGATGGGGCAATCTTTAGTTGCCTTCCTGCAGTAAGAAAGTTTTGGAGTATCTGAAGGTAATAATTTGAATTCCCTTTTCTAATCAGTGGAAATGATATGTTTTAAAATCAATGAAGGTGAGGTTCTTCTCAAATATTGTGTGATTATCACTCCAAAATAAATCTGCTTGGACCATAAATATAATTATTAACTGATTAATCTTGTTGAGGAAAAACATGTTCCAACAAATTTGGTTGAATCCCTTTTTATTTCTGCTTTCCTTGCGACTGTATTTCTGACGAATTATGAATTTCTTTTCATCCATTATTTCAAGATAATAAGGACCTTCCTCACAGGCAGAACCATTTCAATTTTTGCCACTCGAGCTTCTGGTTAAATATTTCACCCAAATCATTTCTATTCAGCCTGAAAAATATGAGGTTTTTCCATTTTGTTTGAATCTCAAAAAGGTTACTCATTGTTCGATCTAGAACTCGTAAAAGGTTCTTGTGGGAATTTTGGACCACTTGCAACATAATCTATTGGTTGATGACGAATTAAGGATAGGTTATTATGAAATGTGGGATCATCAGCTCACAACATTTCGTATAACAGTAATCGAATGGAGTTTTTGATGCAGCATTTGTAGTCCAACAAGATCGTTCGAATTCTTGTTACGTCTTACGTAATGAAAATGTAGCAGTGGTACCATCTTGGATAGAAAGAACTTCTCAGCTGATACCGATATTTAGTTCTTTCAACGAGGCATTATTCATTATAGGTGATGGGAAAAAAACATTTATAAACGTGTGTTTCGTTTTAGGTCTATGTCCATAGTGGTATTAATTCTTCATTAGTATTATTAATTCTTCATTTCTTGTCAATCTCTGAATGAAGCATCTGATTCCCAGCATCCGAGAGATTAATTTCCTCCAATTCTTAGTTAAATGAGGACTTTCGACTTCATTAGAAGAATTTTGTATTGGTTGTGAATCTATTAGTTTCCTTTGGATGCCTTCATCCAATTGGATCCTGGATGCAATCATGAGAACCAAGGTTTCTCGAGAACTCATCATTGATAGAAACAGCATCTCATTAAATAAGAAACAGAAAATAAATGACGCACAATTATCAACAAACTTTCACTCGAAAAACACTCCATAAATCTGAAATTAGCATATCATTAGAAAAATACGATATAAACCTGGAGACCAACATGATAACCCATATCATTTGAAGACATCAGTCTTCTCTCTGAACGAGAGGATTTGTGCATTCCTCGGTCAATTTCTATGGAAATTTTCCGGATTTGACTCTCTAATTTCAAAATTCAACTTTCTCTTTTATCGAAAAGTCGAATTGGCCCAATGATTAATAGGTCTTGACCTTGGTCAGGGTTGGTATCCGATGGGAGACAAGTTTTTGAATAAAATATGAGAGTCATTCCACCAAAATACTCCATTAATTTAGGCTTCCTGATCAGATGCTATGATAATGTATCGAAAGAAATGAAAAATTCAAAATCTCCGCGAAAACTGCACTCATTAATTAATCATTTACCCTTGATATTTTTCAAACAAAACCTTGATTTTCTTTTAAATTGAAGTTGAATGACGTCTACAAAATTTAGTGTTTACGTATTTCCAGAGTTGAGATTAGTGAAGTTGAATTATAAAAAAAAATCTTTAATTCATTTTCAAATTAATGAAGACTTCAAGCAAACTGTTTAAATTTTTTTTCCATGAATTCAAAAGTAATTTCCTCTTCATTTATGGTTCTTGAATGCTAAAGATACCAACGAATTGATATCGTAAAAAAATGTATGTGAGAATGAACAAAAATACCCAATTGACATTCACACTGTGTGGAATATTCAACGATCTCATTAGAAACAAACATCGATAAATTCATTTTCAACCACAGTTAATAACTCGTTACCTTCTTTGATAAATTTTTGCGTAAGAAATAGATAGAAGGTCAACAAGTCCTAACAATTTCTGAAAAAATTTGTTCACTTTGCCATTTCCAGAAGTCCAGGGATTAGTTGATAGAGTTCGACCTCACGAACAAACTTTTAAGTAAAAGCAAAAATGAAATATGGCATTATACGAATGATGAAAATTTTCTTGTTCGTAATTGATATATTTACTTGTGCAAAAAGTTCTTTTTCATATCAATGATTCTTGATTTTCTCGAGTATCAATATTTGAAATAAGGGAAACGAGAAAACTTCATTCGGAGTTATAAATTTTTTTTTTTAGATTACTTGAAACCTGCTCTGTCAGAATTGATGTTTGTTTCTACAGTATCCTCAAATTTCGGCGGTCCGTTGAAATAACGGATAATGTGTAAGAGGCCTTAGAGGTGCAATAATCTGTGCATTGGCTTGAAGACCTTCAGATTCAGAAGATGATAATTATTAAAGTAGCCGCAATAGTGTAGTGCAATTTAGTAACATTTGTTAATTTATTGAATGAAATTCACAGCATATGATTAGAACTAAATAATAGTGATATATTTCACAACTTTCAATGTCTCGCCTATTACAAAAACTGAGGATAGCTAGGGATACAGGTAATAAAAACGTTGTAAGACAATTTGTTCGGTATTCTGTAGCGCAATGATGCCGGAATGTCTGTCAAGGTTGTTTACTTTCTCTGTACGGACACTGACTTCTGTCGATAGTCTAATCGATTTTTTTTGGAGCCATTTCGGGCCTGCCATGATAGGACATCAGAAATTTCACTTTCAAACCATCTTCTCATTAGAACAAGCCTCTCTTCAGTAGACTTAATCGAGATGTGATCACACATTTGAACCTTCAATCTGAACTTGCTCATTTATCCAAAATTATTCCCGATCCACATAACTCTTCTAGATATTATACTTCTCACATTTTTTATGCTTCAATTCTCAAGACATTTAATAAATTTTGTTACAATTGGTTCATGTATTCGACCTATGTCTGTTCGTTTGCTCCTGTCAAGTTGCTCGTGATTTCAAAATTGTCTGGATGAATAACTTCTCAGAAAAGAGTGAATTTGGTTCATTTGAAGGTGACCTAATTTGTCAAACCATAAAAATTGCAAAAAACTATGTCGTAATCTTGTCTTGGAAACAGATCATTGTTCTGATTTTAAACAGCATTTTCTCCTTGGAGACAATTGGTCAATTTTGCACAAAAATTAACGATAATATCGATCCATAGTTGTGTTGTGCAGAAAATAATTTCAACGTTACATCCCTATTTGAATTTTTTGACTAGAGTACCTGAATGTTCAGATTGAAGAATGAATCTGGGATAATTATTAGATATAATTACGCAAAATTGATATAAAAAACCTTTGTTTTAATCGTGCTCATATGTCGAGGAAATATGGGATACCTTATTCGAAAATTACTAAATCGATATGACATGAAAAAAAATCATATCAACGAAACAACTTCCCATTTGCTGATTTGGATGATTAATATGAGTGAATGATAAAATGTATATTTGAATTTATCAGGTTCGGTTGTGAGAAATTTGAAGATCCAAAAATGACCGAAATTATGGAAACATATTTCAGATAACTTTCCAGATTTGTAAATAATTTTGAGGCACAAATCTGGATGAATATTCTAAATGTTATTTGACCAGTAGGTATATCATATCTGATCTTTTTTAATGAGAAATCATAAATAAGATTGTTGAAATTTGATTTTATTTATTTATTTGATTTGGTGTATTTTTTGTTGATTATGGATTAGGATTAGGTGTTGAAGAATTCGAGTTAATCAGGAAGAAATTCTAGTCAGATTCGTATTTTGTTTCAAGGCTCACAGTATCCATGAACTTGATATTAGACGAAGATGATGATAAACGACCTTTCCCAAGAAAAAACAACTAATTCGATGAAAATACGAAAGAGAGGTGAAATTTAATCTCGAAGCAATCAACTTCGCGTGACAATGGACGAATTTCTAATTTAGTGAATTTAACATTGCTCTTGACCTACACACCAATGACAACTGAATGGTCACTAATGAGAACAATTCTTATTTTTTGCTATTTCTTCATACCAATTATATGAGTTTGAGATGCATGTCAACATTGACACGGTTACCGTTATAAAATTCATACATGAAAGTATAATGATGAATGCATGTGGTTTGGAATTACTGAATCTGATCTTTAGCGAAATCATCTTTTAATTTTCCATAATTCGAAAAAGACTTCACGAAGACATACTTTATTATTTTAGACTACAAAGGGAATTTTTGACAATTTCTTGATTAAAAAAAATTTTATGACAATTTTATTCTCGATCCTGAACTCATGCATTCAACCATCTTCTTTCAGTTCAAAGGGGTTTTATTGGGGGCATCATGAATATCCTGAGGGAAGATTTTGTCAAAACCATACGTCGAACTGTGTGTCATTAATCTTGTGTAATGAAATCTAAGTTTCCCAACATTTAACAGTTATTGATAGAGTCGCCTTGTTCAAATCGCTCTAAGTGACCTCTCAAGGAGACCCCTTCAATCTGTCTTCCGGTAAATATGTCATCTAGCTATCTTTCAACAATATGGCAAGAAACTTAAATGTGAGCAGATAATTATGAATGATGAACGCATCGGAAAGAAGCTTTGTCCATTGAACAATGCGTACATTTGGATTACATCATTCTCAATTATCATAATTCACGAATCTGCAAAATATGCAGAACTGGGATTTTTTTGTTCACATACTTCGAATCTATCTGTTTTGGGCTATAAAGTAACTTTTCTAAAATTTGGATTGAAGGATTCGTCTGAAGTTAATATACTGCATATTTAAATTTTTAACAGAACGACTTAGATTGTCTAAGATTCTTATTCGGTGTGGTGCAGCATATTTAGCATTATTCATAATTGAAATAGTTCTGTGTTCAGGAAAATTATGTAAGTATACGTTGAAAATAGCAAGATTGCTACTTGTTTAAGGTCAGTGAACGTAACTAGACGTAGCTTACTTTTATATTGATTCAAATTAATTTGTCGCAATTTTATTCGTTATTATGATACTGGGTAAAACGAAAGCGAAATGGTATGTAATTTCGACACTATATTGTTCGAGCGTCATATTGACTAAATCCCACAATCTATTTTATTTCTTCTCGCAAAATTCAAATTTCAAACTATTGCACTTTTCGAATGTGCTGATCTAGTAAAAGAATTAAATTAATGGAGAAGAAATCTCTTCGTCAGATGATGAAAATAGCATGAGCAAAATAGCTCATTCATATTGATAATGAGTTGTTGTCTCATATTATTTTGGAGGTTATATTATCCATTCATAGCTCCTGAAATTATGAATACTTAAGTTTTTACTATCGTTCATTCATCAATGAAAATCGAAGAGAGTCGAGAATCCTTGAAGCCTTCGAGTAATTTAATGATTTTTCCTATTGATTTTACATCCTTTGCATTCATAAATTCCAAACTCTTGTAAAAATACCCCTTTTTGAAATAAGAATGAATGGCTGCATGTTAAGAACGACTTGAAATATCCGTTTTCAAGGATGATTTGTAAGTCGAAACAGACTTTCATCAAAACAAACACTGGACGTCTCTTCTTGAAATATATCTCAGTCTCATATTGAAGGTGACTTGTTAACAAGGAGCATTTTAAAAACTCACCATCGGAGGTGGCAGGAGAGTACACAAAGGTGTTTAACCGCCTGCCAATTTCACTCTTCATTTAAATATTTGCCTTCGGTAATTCTTCAACCTTGGAGGATCATAATCAGCGAGAGGACCATTACAAAATTTTTGAGATGAAATTGACAATGAAAAAAATCGATCAGGGGGGACGAATGTGGGTTACGAGAACGCGTATGCGCAACATTTATTTCACAAGTGTATGTGGAATTGATCCGACCAACTGAATTTATCATTCTGGTTTCAGAAATGTCGATTCGATTTGTGGAATTCGTTTGAACAGGTGTAGCCATATTGTGCCTGAGGTGCGATCTGTTACGAAACATGCAAGTCGGAAACATCTTCGATTTCATTTTTACATAAACGCCCGGGCGATTATTCTAATCTTTTCTCATAAGTCATCGACCCAGAATTCTGCAATTCCCAATCATCGAATCCTCACCTGAAGGTTTCCCAATGACAACCATATTTTTCCAAAATTGAACAACCTTAAAATACTTTTCTCTATTTCAGTATCGTAATGAGTTCATTACAGTACTGAAAATAGTGCTGTAATGAAACTCATTACAGCATTGTTTTCAGTTATATTTTTCGTTTTATGGTTGTCAGTACTGACCTCCGATCGAATCAAGTTTCGAATCAAATCAATTCATATTTCGTGATCTGTCAAATTTCGTATGTCACACCAACTGCCAAGATACAAAAGTCACTAATCTGAATTTTCATTTGAATTTCGAAAGTATTTCACAAAAAATGACTGAAATAGAGAAAATACCGTCTAATACTCGTTGCAGAAGGCAATTCCAATACTCATGCTTTCGAAAACTCGCTCCTTCGTCGCTCGTTTTCGAATTTCGCATTCGTGTTGGAATAGGAGCTCATTCTGCAACTTGTTTTAGAATATAGTATTGGAATTTCAAAGCAGATTTAGCTAAAAGTTTGTTGGTATGGACCAAGATATTAAAATATCACCATACAAACGTTATGAAACATCCTAAACTCAAAATATACTGAGCTAAAAGGACACCTCGTAATTTATGTCCAAATCAAATATTTGATGAAAAGATACGATTTGTATATTGTAACTCCTCATTAGAAATAATCAGTTAAACCAAAAACCTTCCTTGTTATCTTATTGAATCGAAAAACTACACTCACTCATTCTGGTTCACCTCACAATTTCACTATTTCCAAAAAAATCGATCGTTGAAGAAAAATTTATTGGACATACGGAACCACATAATCAGTTGACAGTTCCTCGTGTAAAAATTCCTCTGTGGATCCAGCTACGGAGGGGTTGAAAATGACAAACAAGAGATGTTCTGTGGTTCCAAAAGTGAAAGTACTTTGAGGAAGATGAATTTGTGACCTTTGAGGGTCATTGACTTCTAAACTGAGATAGATCTTATAGTTATAGCTTCACTGAACTTGCTCAAGGGAACAGAATTTGTAATTACATTTTCGATCTGTTAGATATTCGAGAAAATTGAGATATTTTGAGCATAGGCGACATAGAAATAAGTATACTCAAGTTCAAATTGGTACTAGTTTTACATTATTACTAAAGTTTTTCGCAGGTTTCCAAAATTCTCATAGACATTGGAGCAGCCTTAACCTTTTTTTTACTTCAATCAATTGTTGCATTATTTCACGCACTCAATTATCCATGTGAGAATAACGAAATTATCATTGCTAGCAATAAAATCTCTGCGATGGATTGCATGTGATAAAAATTGCAATCTTTGAAGCGTCCCTTACATTTCGAAGTAAGAACCTGCTGACCTCCATTTTCCTCTTTGATGATTCCTATAACAGAAACTGGGAAATCTATGAAGTATGTTTCATCGAAGGTAAAAGCAGTTTGTTGCAATTTTTTTTCTAGAAGTCACTCAAGCGTTAATTTGCCTTTGTCTTATGTTAGGTTAATGGCATCGCGTTGAGACTTTGTTCCAGTCCCTGATACTTTGGTCTTCAAAGTTCATATGAACCCCCTGTCTGAAATAGTGAGTTCACTGATGTGAAAATCCAATGACGTCAGACTTTAAATTCATCAATTCTGAGAGCTGAATAAGAATTTATGTTGATCAAATTGGAACTCTAGAGCCGTGCGTAAAAATACGAGGTGTTTCCAATTTAATTAGGCAATGAATCTGTAATTTTTTCCAATAAATTCCTACATGTCAAAGGTTGATTATCAGAAAATTTGCCTTTTTGGTATTCCAATTTCCGATATGTTGAAGCTAAATGAAAAGTAGATAAGGGGAGAACTGCTGAAGTGTCTTGGATTATTTTCTGTTACCCCCGGTAGAAAGTACATATATCTAAAGTGTTTATTCAAGCAATGGGAATCCCGCATGATTCTCAACTCATCAAGAGGATTCGAAGCTGAAATAACATTGAACATTCATTAAATATGTATAATGAGTACAAGATATAAACATCCGAAATAATTTTCTTTGAATATAATGAACCATCGCTCCTATTCGAAGAAAATTAATGGAAACAATGCTTCCCAGAACACTCCGTGCAAAAATATTAAAGACCAAACATTCGAACCATCCTTTTCAGTTGTTCCTTCATCCTTCGTGAAATAACTGTTATGCAAATTTTCTGAAATTGTCATTGGGTGAGTTCCGATAGGTGTATCAAAATTGTTTTAAATTGTCCCAATCAACAAAGGATCAATTTTAAAAGCATGAAAAAGGTGCATATGCATTATTCCATTGTTTTCGATCTCTTATTTAAAATGTATGATGTGATCATTGTCTGAGGTCTGTTCCAAACTATATGTTTTCTCAAATTGCGAATGGAGTTCTTCCAAGCCTTTTGATTAAAAAAATATGTAATTTTTTTGTTACAGGACACAAAATGATGAGACGGATTTTTCGTATGCATGGTAACTTCTGCACTTCTCATCCATGGGAAGTTATAGTAGCTACTCTCACCCTCACTGCATGCATGATGAGTGTTGAATATCAAAATCAAGCACCTCCACCGAAACCCTCTGTCAGATCTTGTGGAGACTGCCTGGAAGAGGTAAGTTCAGTTAGCTTAAGACATATTCTATTAACAGAGCTAATTTATTCTGATGTCTTCTTTGATGTCATGTTTATTCATCTGGAATACTTTTGTTTCTAACCTTATTCATCTGTAAAAACTTTTTTCTGAACCCAAATCATTCTTGGTCTTGCCTGAATGTTGTGGTGTAAGATCTATTTATCCATTCTTTTATCGTTATTTTTAATATCTGTTTCACAATGCACATATATAATTTTGTTTTCTTTATTTGAGGCAGAACACTTCTCATATTCATCTACCAGTTTATGGGTCATAAAGGTAATTCCAGACTCTCATATCTTTATTTCAGCATCATTTGGTCATCTGCAAAACACAGAATTATAGAATGTAGTTGTGAAGTAAATTTTGAAAATACATAATATCGTTGCTTCAGTCTTAAAGTTGTATTCAACAGTTGTTCAGATATTTTCTGTTTCAATGGATTCTTTTTTTCATTGCATCGATAGTAGATTCCATTCCCTAGTTTTATTCAAATATAATTGTTGGTGATAACGATCCAATAGAACATTCACAGAATAAACGCTCCGACATGTCTGAAATGAAATTCATCAATTAAACTGAATGGAAGTACAGTCAAATTGCATAATAAGCCGATAAACCTGTTGGTAAGATTTTCGGGCTCTGGTAATAATTGATATCCTTTTAAGTTAAACGACCTTCGAGCATAAATAACAAAGCGGAGATGCAATCTTCACATTATGTCACGATTTTCGTAGAGGATGTCTTGGGCTACCATCCAGTTTTGAAGACGTTTCCAGTGATGGATAATAATCTGGATGTAGATAATCTGTACGATATCTCGTATCTTAACTGTTTGTTTTAGTGGCAGTTCTGGGCAGCTTCTAGTGTTGAGATAATATGATTATCTCACAGTTATCATTACGCACTGATTGACATCTTGTGGTCAAATGTTCCTCCAGGATTTCAGGATTGATTCAATAAAAAAATGATTGATGAGATTGGGTAGATAATAAAATGAATCATTAGATTATATAAAGATTATAAAGAAGCCTCGCCCTCAATCTCATAATTCAGTTTCATAATTCTACATTTCGAACATACTTTTTGCCAGTATCTTCGTTTCTGGGAGTGAGTACTTCCTATTCACCGGTAGGAAGTAGAAAGTTAGAACTTGTCTGTTTATTATTCGGAATTCCAAACTACCTATTCCTCGATATTGCAATACGTGTCGATTTGGAAACATACATCTCTGGATATCTTCTTGAGAAACTCCAAAACTATGCTAGGACACATCGCCTTGATTTAAAAAACTCTAAAAGTTCTTTTTTGTATACTGAAAGAAAGTGGTTTTTGGAAAAATTCAAACTTAAGGTTAATCAGTTGAATCTAGATAGTTTTTAAGATTATTGAATGTAACCCCTACTGCTCAAATCTGTTTGAATACCATTTTTTTCTTCGAAGCAACAAGGTTTCCTTTTTATTGGTTTTTTTTTTGCTGTGGGAATTCCAAAATGATCATCTTGTTCGCTAGAGTGACCATAGATCGAATTAAGTAACAATGTTATATGAAAGTGAGTGAAATGAACAACAACATGGGAGATTAAACAACAGAACTGAACAATTTCTCGGCATTGACAGTGAAAGCATCCAGTTGCTGCACTGGAAAGGTCAGTCCCCGTACAGTGGCGGACCGCCATTGGCAATCTCAATTACTGGTTTTCAACCATTAATTTATTTTATTCATATATTTTATAAATGAAACCATTATATCAAACGAGAGTGCTTATTTTCAAATATTTCGATGAAAAATCTTTTCTCATATATTATCATTCGTCATCCAGGTGTGACCATGCCTTAACCATGGTTTTTGACGTATAAAGGGATTTGTTTTCAGTAAAAATTGTCATTTCAAGTTGTCCCAACGAAATAGTTCAAACCTTCAGAAGTCCACCTATTTGAAACTGATATAATAATGCAGTTTGTAACATATACCCTTAATCATAAAAAAACAATTCAAATGTATACGATAGTAGTCCTTCATTTTCTTGAATCAATTTTTATATTTCTCTCTATTCTCAACGCAATTTAATAGTGTTCTAAATTTTTCGTTTTTACTCATTTTGTAGGTCTGAAAGGCGAATTTTCAGAGTAATCCTACGCTGTTTCGATTGGTTGCACGATTCTTTCGAAATGAGAATGATTACTTTGTGAATGTACAGGATGCATTACCGGTAATCAGATATTTTAGAAAAGAAACTCGATAAACCTTGAAAATAAATATAAATCGAATTTGCATTATTCTCTCCCTAGTTGAACACGAGCAATCGAAAAGAAGGGATATTAGTTCACTTCCAAGAGTAATTGAAATGGGAATAAAAACTGTTATGTGCTCAATTAAATGGTTAATATAATTATGAAGAACTGCACTTGAGCGTAATCACAATGAAAACGGATTAGTTAACTTTTCACAAATGAGTTCATTAAAGCATTAATAAGTACAGTTAGATTTACCAGATTGATCCATCATAATCAACCGGGATAATATCTTTCTCCTTGAAAGAATTGCAATTTTGTATTTATTCATTCTACAGGCGATGTTTCATAACACAGCCTTGAAATTGAAAGTTTAATGGCTCTAAAGGATGAACACCACACTATGGGGTTAATTCGATGTTCATGAATGCTCGAAGTTACGAAATTTAAAGCGAATTTGAACAAATGATAGGAATTAAGAGGATAATTTCTTCATTAATTCGATAATTATCTAGTTCGATTCAGCTATCATTTACAGGCATTGGAAAATAACTGCTTGAAGAGCTAATCGAATCTAGGAATGAGGAACTTAGGGAGGTGGTTTAGGTCCAAACAGATCGCATTGTATAATGTCAGCTTTAAATTTTTTTATATACTGAGCTTATAAATAGATTTTCATCTTCCTTCCTCTGAATTTCAAATACAAAATTGTCCACGAAGTTGAGATAATTTCTCATCTGCTCCTTTCTTTTTTCTACGAATAGAAGTTATGAAATGAACCATCGAGTATTTTTTTTTCAGGCTGAATACCATGCAGCTGATTTGATAATGATGACCCTCATACGAAGTCTGGCTATACTTTTCGGCTATTACCAGTTCAATCGATTACGAAAATTGGATAATAAATACATTTTGGGTGAGTATGATACTTGGATGGTTCGTTAATATATGTGTGTGCTCTTCCATCGAAAGCACCAATGAAACTAGTATCAATCTCAAACTTTTGATGAGTGAAAGTGACTCGATATAGGCATCATGTAGCTCTGCAAGCGTAACTGTGAATAATATGTTATGTATTTTCGCGAGCTGAAAGTAAAAGGAATTTTAAAGATCCCATCGGACGAACATATGATCTTGATCCTCATATCTGCTCGTCACGCAAAACAGAGCAACAATTAAGAAACATCGAGAAATTTTTATACCTATCAGACATAACAGAATCAAACAACATCAGAATTTCATGAAAATATTCTCAGCGTTTTAAAATATATAAGAAATAACAAAGCGTGAGGATAATTAAGAGATAAAAATTAGGTAAGCATTCTAAAGCTGCTTGAATTGTTGATATTGTGGAAATACAACACTTTGGTCTACATGTCAGCAGTTTCAGGATTTATATCAAATCTAAGTAAAAACCATTGATTTCCTATGGATAAAAATCGTCATTTTCAAACAACGATATTAAATACTCAGTATTTGAAAAAATACGACTATATGGATATGCAAATTTCCGAATGAAGATTTCTTTTACGATATTTCGTAAAAAACATAAATTAATGCTTCACTAATTTCATGCAATTTTTAAAGAAAACTTTGATGAAGTATCTAGATCTGTACAGAAGAAGAATGGCTTTTCATCCATTCCTATTTAATTTGTGTTTCACTCTTCAATGAATCAACATGAACCAGCTCGAGTGATCAATTGAGATCACTCTGTTGATTGCGTAAAAATTGTAATAGCAAGATACTCCACTCATTTTTCCATCGTAATCATAATTGCTAATTATTTTTCATTCGAAACCATGCTTACCACCTGTAGATGTGGATAATTGCTGTAATGAGATAATTGAAATGCTGAATGAACGATTTTATCATATTTCCGTTATATACAGAGGATGAAATACCTGGAATCATCGTTCAATGTACATAGAGAAGATGAATCATCTTCATTTTCATGCAACTGGATAGAGAAAGTGAATCTCTTTAATGACACATTATCGAATTGTATTTAGTTCCAATGTGTTTTCTACCGGGAAACTTATTAAATGATGTTATTATTATTGATTAGAAACTACCCAAACTCAGAAAGAATTTAAAAAGTTTTTTTTTTGTTGCACGCTCATGAGAAACAGGACAACTAAGAAATGTCTAGCCTTAGTAAATAATAGACATACCAAGTGTTAGTTTTGAAAAGGTCTAGAGCATCGTCGGCTCAGCTGAATGAATTTCAATTTTCAGGTATAACAGGACTCTTCACAGTAATCTCCAGCTTTATATTCACCTCAGCTGCTATCAATCTACTAGGAATTAATGTTAGCGATATGAAGTAAATATGAATTCAACCACAATGTTAAGAATGCTAACAAATATGATTTCAGGGATGCAATCTTCTTCTTCCTTCTCCTTATCGATTTACCGAAAGCAGTCATGTTGGCTCGTTTAGCTCTGAATGCTTCGAATCAAGAAGAAGTCAAGACAAACATTGCAAGAGGTATGTCGCTCGTAGGACCCGCCTTAACTTTGGATGCAATCGTGGAGACCCTTGTGATTGGAGTTGGAACCTTGTCAGGTGGGTCTCAAAGTTAAAATCCTCGCAAATATTGATTTTTCAGACCTTGAAAGTATGAATTTTACACAGTATTTATATCTGATGAGATCATTTCTTGTAGAGATTCTGCACTATGTAAAAAAAAACATACCGAGTAGATTGATTTCTTTTAATTTTTAGGTGTACACCGCTTGGAAAGATTATCCTACTTTGCCTGCATATCAGTTTTAGTGAATTATGTTATTTTTATGACTTTTTACCCAGCTTGCCTGTCGCTTATTCTAGAGGTTAGTTCTTATTCGAAAAATAAATGAAGATAACCATTAATTCTTCTTAAATATACAGTATTTCCAGTTATCTCGCAGCACTAATTCTTATGCCAGGCGAGGATCAGCCTTGATTGCCAGGATTCTTAAAGAAGAAGATCACAGGTTCAATCCAGTTGTCCAGAGGGTCAAGGTCATAATGACTGCTGGTCTGATGATGGTGCATGTACATAGGTGAATATTTGACGCGAAATTGGCAATGAATACTCTTTTCATAAGATGTAGTTGGTATAATAATAAGATCAATGTCTAAAACATCACTTGATACTACTTACATTTCATATTTTCACTCGTGCAGATGGATAATATGGATTCAATGGATCCAACTTCACTCAACAGAAATTCATTCTTAAACTTCCAGAACAAATATCACACACTAAAGTACGGAGAGGACCTGAGATAAACAAATGCTGTGCCTTCTTGAAAAATGCTTCAATATTTCTCTATAGAGTCATTGAAACTTGGCATTAACGGAACACCGTTAACAATAACTATTTTATTGGCAGTTTTCCGAATTTACGACTGGTCAATTACTTTTTCTTAAAGCTCTTCAAAGCTTTCTATATTCATGTGGAGAATAATAGAAAAGAAGAACGCTATTAAGGTTTCACTTAATGTTGATGAAGATATTACTTTTATGTGTAATTTTACCATTGTTTTTTGTTTTTCCCTTGCATTGAAGACACTGTATTCGGTTTGATTATACGGTCCTTTTTCCAATTCTTGATGATCCTCATTAACTCGCTCAACCATTCATTAAGGATCAGTCTTGAATCAATCCAATTCAGTAACTTCACAGTTACACCAAGAAGTCCTCCAATTTTTTCTTTCCAGTTTGCCTCCATTTGAGTATTTTTGTGTGGTTCCACTTATTTTAAGTTTAAGTGAAATTTTCAGAGTTGAGTACCTACTTCTCCCTCACTAATCTTAGCATCCATTGGTTTTCTTAAGTTTCGTCTACCTGGAAGTGAACCTTGAGTATGACTCAATTCAACTGTTATTTTCTCGGGGACTTGTGAAGGAAGGTAATGATTTCCTTTCACGCTCACACCAACAGTTGATTCATGCACTTCTCAGATCAAAATCCATTCTGGGATTCCGGAACATTTGAATAACAATTCAAACATCCGACTAATAATACACATTATTCAAACATCCTCAAATGTTCTAAAAAAAGAGTCATCTTGACCTTTCCGTCTCTATTTTCCGTTCGTGTATGAAGATGATCAACAGACTGTTTTTCGAACATCAGTCGGTATGACATAAATAAAGGTTGTTCCAGAGTATTCTCGGTTAGAAATTGATAATGGTGATTTTTTCCAGCCGTTGGTCCTTGAGAGATTACGAGAATCAAAATAGCGGAACACCAAGTGCTATTGACCATCACATTGCGTTGAATGGTACCGAAGAAGCTACAGCTGTTCATGGACAAATTTTGAAGTGAGTGACACGTAACATCTGTTTATTGTATCGATATGCATGGACTTCTAACACAATGGAGCCAGCAAGTTGACCTACATTGATGTTTCTTAAGAAAATTCTATTAGACAGGAAATCAACGGTTTAAGGCGTCTCTAGAACAAATAGAACATATCCGGTTAATTTTTCAGTGTTAATAATTGAACACTATCCAATTGCACGAACATCTTCTGTTGTACTCCACAAAAATTTCAAATTAACCAAAGCGTTCAGGTTTGCTTGATCACTGGAATGAATCACCTCCTCATTTATTTACAAAAAAATAAGAGGTAACTGGTTACCTGACCGAAAAAAGTTAATTTTGCAATTCCAGTTACAAATGTCCCTTTGCAGAAATTATAAATGGTAAACAAGTGAATGCAGAAGCACCATGCAATACCCTTCATTTATTTTTACATCCACTCGATTCAAGATGTGCAAGATTTAAACGAATACGTAAATCTTTTATGTGTTCTTCTTAATTCTTAGGTGGATGGCTCTTGGAGCTGACCAAATCGTAATTCTGATCCTGCTGTTGGCACTCATCATTAAATTTGTTTTCTTCGAGAACAAACAAGAACTCACAGAACAATTACTCACAACAGAAATAGTAGAAAGAAGGATAGAAAACCCAAAGAAAGATAGGAGGAGAATTGTTCATAGAAGCTTCTCCCTCATTTCATCAAACAGTTTCTCATCCGGGCAAACATCTTCAGGAGATGACGACGATTGTGGTAAGTATCCACAATTCTCCATTAAAGCATTCGATATCAACCTTCATCTTCGCAGATTCCAACATGGTCGACAAAGAAATTCAAACCGAGTGTTTCCCAGAAATATCGGATGTTGAAAGTTCCTCGCCTGAAGATGATAGAATGAGCGAAACGTGCCGCAGTTTGGAGGAATGTTTGAGTATATATAACGATACCGACCTAGGAGCTTCATCCCTGAGAGACGAAGAAGTCATCATGCTTGTGGAAAATAAGCACATACCTGCTTATCAGCTGGAAAAAGCGGTTGAGGATGCGAACGTGGTGTTGGTATCAGAAGGAGAATCTTAGGATCCCAAGCTAAGGTTACCAAGGCTCTGATAAATTTGCCCTACAAGAACTACAATTACGAACAGGTAATACATGCATATATTTTTATATATCTGCGAAAACAAAGAGCGTCCATATTAAATGTCTTTTGTAGATTGATCTCCAGTATTTCACAATCATTTTTTCCAGGTGATGGGAGCCTGTTGTGAAAATGTAATAGGATACCTGCCTATCCCAGTTGGTTACGCTGGACCTCTTCTTCTAGACTCGAAAAAATTCTACGTTCCAATGGCAACAACGGAAGGTTGCCTCGTAGCTAGCACAAATAGGGGATGTAGGGCCTTGATGAGATGCGGAGTGACCAGCAGCGTGGTGGGAGACGGTATGACAAGAGGTCCAGTAGTTAGGTTTCCCTCAATCAAGAAGGCTAGTGAAGCGATGAAATGGATGCAGACACCTGCGAATTTTGCAGTAATGAAGAAAAACTTCGATTCTAGCAGTCGCTTCGCCAGACTGGATAAAATATTAGTCAAGATAGCCGGGAGATACCTTTTCGTCAGATTCGTTGCCAGAACTGGAGATGCTATGGGGATGAACATGATTTCTAAAGGAACTGAGATATCGCTCAAAGGTGTACAAGAGATCTTTCCCGAAATGGAGATTCTGAGTCTCTCTGGAAACTTCTGTACAGATAAGAAACCAGCAGCTGTTAACTGGTGAGTACCCCAAGGATCTTATTCAATTTGAAAAGCTAATATGGTGTCAATCTTTTTCAGGATTGAAGGACGTGGCAAGTCTGTTGTCTGTGAGGCTGTAGTACCGGCAAATATAGTGACCAAAATCCTTAAAACAGACGTTCACACGTTGGTGGACGTCAACAACTCGAAGAATATGATTGGGTCAGCAATGGCAGGAAGTATAGGTGGCTTCAACGCGCATGCCGCCAACATAGTTACAGCCGTGTTCATCGCTACAGGTCAAGATCCTGCGCAGAACGTTAGTAGCAGCAACTGCATGACCCTTATGGAACCTTGGGGGACTAATGGAGAAGACTTGTATATATCTTGTACGATGCCTTCAATAGAAATTGGAACTGTTGGTGGTGGAACCGTCCTTCAAGCACAAGGAGCATGTCTTGATATGCTGGGGGTGAAGGGTGCAAATGTTGAGAAACCAGGGGAGAATGCCAGTCAACTGGCCAGGATTGTATGTGCTACAGTATTAGCTGGCGAACTTTCGTTAATGTCTGCGTTAGCTGCCGGCCATTTGGTGAAAAGCCATTTACGACACAATAGGTCAAGAACAGTACTGCCAACTGAAATCAGTCCACAATTGATAATACCTCCATGTAATGAAAATAATGTTTAAAGTGATTCTAGAATAATTAGCTTTAATATTTAATAATTATAAGGAGGTTCAGTGAACTTCATGTTGTTAAGTTTGTTACTAATATTTGTACATATTCTCCTCCAATATATATTTCTACAAAACCACCAAATCGTTTGAGTAATATGTTCGAAAAAAATCGAAGCTACAGGAAAAGAACGTGATTTATACCTTTCTCCATTGTCAGAAAAATTAACAACTCTAACCATTACCAAAATAATATATTCAGTTGAGAAATACAAAATTAATTTTCAAAATCATATCTATTTAGTACTGCAATGAACATTGAATTCCTGACATATTAAGGTAAGTGTGTTAATTTCTATCAGATGGAATATATGTCCCGATTTTGCCAAATTTTCCAATAATAAAAAGGGGAACGTTTTGAAGGATATACTGATGAGTAACTATAACTATAAGTTTCTTTCAAGGGGACAATATTGTTGATTGAAAGACGGTATTCAGTATAAAACAGGGTTTATTTAAAAAAAATTCACATGATTTGAACAGAATTACGAGATGAATATTCTGTTTAAATTCCAACTGTAGAAGAGTTGTAATTCGAAATTCTTCAAGATTTAGCAATGTGCGAGTAAAAACTTATTCTACTAAGATGGTGAGATTTCTTCACATTTTTTCGAAAGTTTCAACATAGGGACAGGTCAAACATTTATGCGTATAAGTGTCATCTTCTTCGTTGTAAGTTTCAGGACCAAAGTTATGTGTGTGTGATGCCGTTGTGGTGCGGTCGTACAAACTGCTTCTCATATTCATCCGTAGGGCTTTCAATTCTTTATTATATTTCTTTGTTTTCGTCATCACTTTTTTCTCCTCTCTGTTACTTCTTTCGGCTTCTATTGCCTCGTGACTGCCCCAAACTTGAAGAGCTCTTTCCTCAACCTGTTGAGAAAAGCATATTTGAATCAAAATTATTTTGGATTTAAATATAATCGAATACCTGAGCTTTGAGATACAATTTCATGTCACCCCATCGTACATTATGAGGATTTTTTTTTGTGATGAACTGCAACGGAGGTTCTCTTTTTTCCAAATCAACTGGTTTCAAGAGGAAAGTATTCACAGCATCTGTTTTGGTGATCAGGGCATGCTCTTCTGGGTCTCTATAAAATAAAATAAAGGTCCATGCAAATGTTGAACTCGTATCAGAATTATTGCTCAATATTGCAAAAAGAATTTTAAAAATCAAGTTCAATTCAAACTTTTTACTATGATTATTTCAATACTGGTAATATAAGACTGAACTTGTTCTACGCACTTGCATTCATCACAACATTTATAACTGAATTTATCGAAAAGCCACGAGACTGCAAATGGCCTATCACATTTTATACAGAAAGGACGGTCTTCCTCATGAATTGGGGGTTCGTCTTCTACTGCTTTTTCCTTGAAACAACAATGAAATTTTCTAAATTATTAATGAATAAAATGGGAATTTTTTCAATACCTGGACAGATTCTTGACCTTCAACTTCTTCTCGTAAGAAACCTCCGCCAGTATCGATATATTTTGTTGCGCCAATTTTTATGGTTGCAGTATCAACACTTATCGTTTCCCTGGAAGAACCGTGATAATTTTCTCATCATGTATTATTTTGAGCCACTTACCCTTTCGCATAGGGATGAGCAACCAAACGACTATTCCTCAAAATTATAGCTCTTTGACGGTTTTTCTCTATTCTAGCTTTTGCTGATTCTGGTAACTCTTCTCTTTCTTTCTCTGACATCTCAAAATAATGAAGAGAAACCTAAAAAATTTTCAAAAATTTATCGCGGCAATAACACCATTCAAAAACGTATTTCTTTTGAAATAAAAATGAGGAATATGTGAGGTTATGTGTGAATGTCAAATGATTATGGAGCTCTACATATTTGAAGGTCAATGTTGATTTTTTAGTATGTTGAAAAGAAAATAGATGTCACTAGCCCGCACATCTAAAAACAGGATTCAAATTTCCAATTCTATTTATTGAAATGATATTTCTTCCCCCTATTCCTTATATACGTATGAGCCAACGTACTAACGACAATATTTTTGGTATTAAAAAGTTAATTGCCCGATAATGTCAACTTACACTGCTTCATTTTCAAGGAAAATGCAGTAATTTTACCGTTTTGTCGAGTTAAAATCTGGTACTTTTATTTAATTTCTTTCCATTCTAGCTTTTTCCATTCTTCCTCCTCTGATTATTTAAGTTTTTATGAAGTGACCGAGGTTTTGAAAAGGAAAGGAAACAAAATTTCAACACTGATACACAACTTTTATTGAATGAATAAAGTATTACATAAAAACGTCAAATCCATAAAATATTAAGACTAGCTTTAATACAAAACAAACAAAAATTCTGGATACATAGTGACAACAGGGAAGTTTCATTGTATGGAATATTTTCTTATGTATTCATTAAAAATTTGCTTTAATATTCGCTTAATTGTACATTGAAACAAGCGCATATTTGCAAATTTCAATACTCAAAATTTGAAAAAATGTATGGCTATTATGAGGTATACGTTTACATATATTTTAAATATATATATTTATGAAAAAATATATCAACAGATTTCAAGCTTGAAAGTTCAAGAGATAACATTTTTAGATCAACGGAGAACATTCTATAAACGAAAACAAAAAATAATTTAGTTTCATGTCGAAATACAGACATACCTAGTAAATAAAATAGAAGTAACATGCATTCAAAACAATTTAAACTCTGAAATGTATAAGTACAAGTAAGTTGTGCAGACAATAATTCTTCTGATAAAAAAGATCAGATTAAGTTATATAAAATCCTCAATATATTTAAATATTAGAAAAAATACAGTTTTGCTTCATCATCTGGAGGCTAAAACATTATCAAACATAATATTAAGGCACCAACATATAAAATATCTTTTTCTTGAATATGAAATAAAGAGAATCAGAAAAGAATATCATACTGTCGAAAATATTTGATTTATAAATAAATGGATCATTCAACGAACAGGCAGTAGCCATTTGGCCAGTTACTAGACAATACAATAAGGGACAATTTATAGCTTCCAAAAAATGTAAATAATTCCAAAAATTTTTAATCACATCTTCATAAGTTCAGGTTCATTTGTTTAGTTGTGACGATTATTTTGCGTTTTCTCGAAGAACATGTAATCCTGGAAGATAACATCATGTATTAATACTTTTGTTATATTGAAATCCACAATATTTAGTAAAAGCAAGGCATGCTATTAATATTTAGTACTATATGCAATACCATAAGAAGAATTCTGAAAAAATTGCGTCAAAATTCAGAAACCGAAATTTACTTGCATAGAATTTTACAAGGCTGAAAGAAGCTGTGCAATTTCTCATGCTACACATTAGATTCTATTCTGTTCTAAATTTCTGCTGCTTATGATGATAAAATTCTTGGTGTAACTATTTTTTTCATGGATATATTGTAGCATAAGAAAATCTGGTTGGAAATCATACTGAAAACATATCACATGAATAAATGACTCATATGAATAAGCTCTCTTGATATTTTTCTTTGGAAGAAACAAATTCTTGGACATAATAAAGCACTACAACTCATTTTCAATGTTCTTTCAGTATGACTTTATTGTTCTAATATAAAAATAGGAAAAAATAAATATAATTACTTTCATAGGACAGCAAATACCTCTGAACCCCTATTGATTTGTTGTTTCAAAGAACATAAAATCCTGGAAAAGATTAATTGATTGTTTTCATGCAATGAGAGTGAGGCAAACAAGCTTTATACAACCTGCCAACTATCATGAATGTTAATGAAAGTTATATACATAGGTTCATTATTTCCACTATTCAATATTTTCTACTTAATCAATATTTTAAAAGCCAAATCTGCAACATTTAATGAGTTTCCCTTCAAGTATTGGAAAGAAACTCCATCCAAAGAACTTCAGTACATTCCAATACATAAATTAAGTTGGAAATAATAAACCAAATTCCTAAACCCAATTATCTTCCCTATACTTACAATGAGGAAGCACGCTCCAAGCATGACAGCCTTCATTCTAACATCCAAATCCATTGGGAAAGTGATTCCGAAAAAGTCTGAATCGGTGAACATCTCTCTAGAGATTCCAGACCACTGCTTAGAAATCCTCCCAACTTCCGTGCTTCCATCTGCCGACATCACCTTGAATTCAACATCGCCACACATGCTCATTGTGCAGAAAGGTCCGTCGATTTTCAAAACTGTATCTCCGTTAGCATTCTTGATGGAGAAGCTTGGACAGCACAGGCTCCAGTCCTGTTCTACGGTCCCAATTAGATGGCCAGGAGGAGAGGATACTTCCATACTCTGCAAAATTAACAGAAAGAGTTTTAGCTACATTGTACAACCTAAGAATATGGGGGAACAAAGGTTAGGATAATAGGGATAGTATAGTAATATGAAAATTACCTGTAAACAGCATGGGAAGCAGCATGAATCGCATGCCAGTGGACGATGAAAATGGATGACTTCATTTCGGAAATTGTCAAAAACTCTCATATCGAATGGTCTCAAAGGTCCACAACAATTTCTTGTGCAACAATCATTATCTTCTATTGCATAATAAACTTTCTGGCCAAGACTATTTTTCACTGAATATTTGTTATTGGTTTCAAAGCCAGTAAAAGCTGCAGAAAAGTATAATTAAGTTATGGTTTGCATTTCGAATATATTCAGGTTCGAGGGCATTATATCTAGAAAAGCATTTCCATTTGGGGATCTCTGAAGTAAACTCCCAAATCCTCCAGTTTTACTGCGTGCTTTCAAGATACTTCAACTTAGAAAAGCTCTTCCACATATAATTTTATCAATTGGGAAAATTAACTCAACACACCTTCCATCAGTTCAATCTTCTGGTGTACTAATAACTGATCAATCATAGTAAGGTATTCCAATCCTGCTGGACAATTGACTGGCCCTTGCGGTATATTCATCCAACCACCTTGAAACGAATAAAATGAAGTTTTCAGAAAATGTATTTCAAATGACTACACTTTTAACAAACCATGACAAAATTTATTCAATAAATTTATATTTTCACATAATGAAAATACGGGTTAAAATGAATGCTCCCAAGTTTAATCAACTTGAATACATTTGTGACGACGTCATATAAAAAGATTATTAACTATTCCTTAATCTCAAACATCCATAGTTGAACATTTTTCAATTGCGAGAGCTGAATACCATCGTAGCTTGTTGGTATTTCGATTAATTCCAAAATCAATTCGGAGTGTTTCGTGAAATTTTAGTTACCTGATTAAACCGAGAATGAACTGAATTTAGATTACTAAATTATTGTTAGTTCGAACAATAAATGTAGAGTTTTAGTTTCATCAGGAACTTCGTTTTCCTTAAATTATTTCACGATCATGAAACAGTCTAGTGGGCAGAAATCGAAGAGTAAAATCAGCGTGCCGAATTAACTGATATATAGAAGAATTCTCCACCTACCTTTGCTCGTCTTCGGACAGAAATGTGTAATACCCCTCCGTTTTCGGCGACTTTTTGGCAACGAGCATCCTTTTAAGACGCCTCAAAATTCGTGGAATGCATTTCAAGCCAAATATCTTCCTTTCGGTCATTATTCGAATGCGTTAAAAAGCCGGTAAAGCTGCTATCCGAACAGTCTTCTCTGTTCGAGGTAAATTAGACTTATCCGGTGGTATAAGATAGTTATCATAACTCACACAATCTTTCAATAAAGACCGAAACCGTCAATGAAGATCATCGGTTCGAGTAGAAAGAACTTGTTGTTCTAGAACGCGGACATCGTTTGTTTTGATTCCATTATCTCTGTAGTCTTCCGAGCACAAACGCCCAAGTATACATAAGATACTTACTTAAGTCGGAACAATTATTCTTTCGAAATAAATAATTCAATCTTATCTTCTCATATTTATCAACATTATGGATGGAAAAATAGCTTGTCGTCAACAAACATCAAATAAGTTGTGGATGCGCGGCGAACATCAGAATTCCTGTTAACAATTAACAACTCTGAATTTTGCAAATAACCCAAGTTGTATCGGGATCAATCAATTCAATGAGATAATTTCTGAACCGTTGAACCTGATCTCAAATTACTTATTACTATTGATTTTTTGTGTTAACCTTATAGTAATTCTAAGGTCAGTTCTATTGGGTAATCCGATAACCGAATTCAAAAAGACCGAAGCCATTGGCGTACTTCGATTCATTTCAACTAGTCAGGACAAATTAAATTGCTTTGAATTAGTGTAGCTTGAAAAATTATTTCGGAAATAAAAACGAAAACGAAGGTTATTTTACGAATTGTCCTGGTTCCTATGTCCAAAAGAGACATTTCCTCAAATATTTCCTGACGAAAATTTAGCGAGCACATAATCATTATGACCTATTTTACCAATCCTTGATGATAAAAGAAGTAATGATAAACATTTTTTCCTCATAAAATATCTTTGAAAGTACTAAAGGGAAATATAACTTCTGCTTCGAAATGTATATGGCAAAAATAATTTGAATAATTTCGCCTTTCCGCTGAGCTGTTACGGAAAGCTAAAGGATAAATATCAAGTTTTGAATAAGAAACTTCCCGTATACTTATCGGAAAGTACAGGTCCATTTGAGATAAATAAATATGTAGATTTGTTCAAAGTGGAATAGAAATATTACGCGAATATTTTCCAGGAATGAAACTTATTGCCACACTTTATCTCAGAATGTATTAATCAATTCAATGCGGAGCCTGATGAAAAAAAAAATCGAATGTTTTGCCTGGAACACTTGATAGTGCGAATGATCGAGTAAAGAATCAATACATATCTTGTTTGTGTAATTAATCCGCGAAAGCGTTGAAAACTTGAAGGAAAATTACTATGAAATACCAATATAATGATAAAGTGGATGATCTGTTTATATGTGAAGTTTAATGATGATAAATATAGTGTTGCATGGGATAAACGAGAAATCATTGCAATTCGTTCGCCCTCAAAAATGCGAAAGAAACAATATTTCATTGTACAAACGTTAAATTGGTCCATTTCTGTCGACCTCGCAAATGATGAGTTCTTTACATGCATTCTACTATTTTAATTGAAAATCCGAATAATCTGTTTTGTATAGTTTCTTAGAATTCGAATCAATAATATCCCATCTGAATATTTGCATAATTCTCGTGAAAAGTATGGAGTTGATGAAACTTCTCATTCCCTTCTACCTACTGTACCATTAATTTTTACAATTAACATTTCAATGCAATCTAAAAATGAGCTGATAAGTTTTCTTTCCTTGATAAATCTTATCAGAAGTGTTTTTAGATAATCTATATACGTCCTCAATTGAAATCCAAATTAAAACAGTTGACGTAAGAGATGCTTCTATCTATTTATGAAATACAGATCTAAGTGTACGATGAAGAATTCTTATAAATTTACAATATCAATAGGCCCCCACCAGTAAATTTTTTCAAGTAAGAAACTTGATAATGAACAATGGAACATATATTCGGCAAAGAATCCTAAATGTTTTATCCCCTAAGGTCGAACAAACTAGTTATTGACTTTCAAAAACCTTGATGTTTTTTAACATGACCAGATAAATGCTATTCAAATTTGTTTAACATTATCGAACATTGTTCCCAAGGTAGACATTACTATTTTTTATACTAAACATTAACCAATGGACTTAAGAGACAATAAGATCGTAAGAAAAAGAAAACTTAAGAGGAAACTCACCATCTCCGGCCATGGGTTGATGAGTGATAGGTGCTGGATAACCACTTGTAGGGGGGTAACCTCCTCCACCAACAGGGGGGTATGGAGCAGGGGGCCCTGGTGGATATTGATTTCCAGGAGGGTATGGGGGCTGAGGTTGAGGATAGCCCCCTTGTGGAGGGTAGTTGGAATCATAAACAGGGTTTGGATCTGAAAAAAATTCCTCCCATATCACAAATTCACAACAGAAACCAAAAGAATTCTGTACATACGTGGGTATCCTCCCTGAGGAGCAGTGGGTGGATAAGACATTCTGAAAATGAAGTCAAATAATTTGCACTCTTAATTATTAAAATGATCTTTTAATAGTTTCAATTTTCAGATCTGTTTACTTGTGCCTGTAAAGAATTCAATATTTCGAGAGAGACAGAGAAAGCTGAAGCGTTAGCCAAGCTTGACCTTGATTCTCGTGATCAAAAAAGGCTGATTTTTTTACAACTCCATCCTCCCTAAAAGTATTGAATTAAAAAAACTGTCAGTTGAACTGGCAACAAAATAGGTTAAGTTTCGAATTTCGTATACATGCTACTTATCAGATTAAAAAGGAGCTACGTACCTGAACTAGATGCTAAAAATAAATTTCATATACACCAACAGACGCTGTATCCGGAATATATAACACTATCAAATAAACTAGCTTTAGTGTATCGAAATAGAATTGAAAAAGCACTATGACATAACCACACGAGAACTTAAATGGGGAGCAATGAACGCTGATTAATATGAGGTTTATGAAGGAAACAGCTATAGGGAATCATTCATTTGAAATAATTTGCAGTACGAATTAATGCAGCGCCTCCAGAATCAGGAATACGTTTATATTTGTCACAGGAATCCTTGCGTCAAAAATCTATAATCAAAGAGATTACTTTTAGAGGTTATGTTCGTTCTGACGTTTTGCAATTCTATGAATTCAGAGTAATGAGGGATATGGATTTCAAGATTAGATTTATTGGCGAATGAAGAACACAATTGAATTTTTTATCATTGTATAGGATGACTTGTCAAAAAAGGCTAATTAACCCACTCTGATTAATTATTGAACTGCAATTTCATGATATCGATTCTTGATCATATTTTTTCCTACAGTAACATGTGCTGAATTGCTTCAATCGATACTTGTTGAGATTATGATTAATACGATAAATGAGCTTAGATGATGATGAGATATTTAGGTTTTAAAGATTTCCAGAAGGAAACACTCAACTTTTCCTCTCATATTTGATATTACAGCTTTCCCGCCATTATTTGGCGGGAACGCCGAAAAAATGGCGGAATGTGACCTCCATTACTAGTTGTTTCGGAATTGGTGGAAGCTTTGTGTGAAAAATTGAGATTCTTGATGAAGAGAGGGTGAGAAAGGCAAGAAAATTAGTGAATAGGTAATGTATTCTGGTGCCTTGTAGCTGAACTCTTCTAGATTTTGACTGGGGCAAGTTTTTGCCATCTTTTAGTGTTTTTTCTGGAGATTTGGTTTCCTGTGAGATTGAATGATGGGAGGAGGAGAGTTTCTTCTCGTTTTATGGAGTTGGGGTCTGGAATACTGTTTTTAGTCGCTAGATGTCCCTGAAGGTGCGTTTGTTCGAATGTTTACGTTCGCAAGATGGTGTTTTGGGACTGTGCGCAGTGGCTCCTCGTGCGCATACCATGGTGGTGGTAGGTTGTTGACGTGCGCAGAAAGAATATTGAAATTCATTAAATTGCTTTGGTATCCGTGTATCGAAGATGTAAGTAGTCCCGAGTTAGCCCCTCGTGGCTGTACGTTAGACGAACTTAGTCGGTGATGAACATATTGCAAAGATGGCGACATGTGCATAATTATTTGTGAGATGGATTGCATCCAGTGCAGACGTCGTAAACAACAAAGATCGTCCCACGGAAGAAACAGAGTGCAGTGCCCTTTCTGAAAAAGTTTTGCTAGTTGAAAGTCTAAGTTTGAAAGGACACGATGCGTGAGTTTAAAGTTGTCGTGTTAGGTTCGGGTGGGGTTGGAAAAAGTGCATTGACAGTACAATTCGTTTCTGGCTGTTTTATGGAAAAATACGACCCCACTATCGAGGACTTTTATCGCAAGGAGATCGAAGTGGACAATTCCCCCTGTGTGTTAGAAATATTAGATACCGCTGGAACAGAACAATTCGCCAGCATGCGCGACCTCTACATAAAGAATGGCCAGGGCTTCGTAGTGGTATATAGTTTAACAAACCACCAAACATTTCAAGACATTCGGACTATGAAGGAATTGATAACCAGAGTTAAAGGTACGGAGAGAGTTCCCATTTTACTTGTAGCAAATAAAGTAGATTTGGACCATCAGAGAGAAGTGACTTCCTCGGAAGGCAGCAGTCTTGCAGCTCAATGGGGATGTCCCTTCATTGAAGCTAGTGCTAAAAACCGAACGAATGTCAACGAGGTGTTTGCAGAGATCGTGCGTGAGATGAACTTTAGTCCAGAAAAAGAAAAAAAAACTTATTGTTGCTGCAGTTTACTCTAATCATGTGTCCCCGTTACGTTGAGCGAAGTGGAATCAGGGAATTTCTGCAGTGCACAGTGGGCAAGAAGACTTCTTTCAGCCGATCGACCTCGGCTTATTCACCAACTTAACCACTTCATTGTTGTTAACTGATGCCGATGAGTATTTTGAGAGATATACCTATAACTATCAGTTAACGTGTTGGACAGAAACCACCGTTTTAAGACTATAAGCTCATTTCTAGTATACCTACTTACTCATTGATAATATATTATAAGTAATGGCTTAGAACAGCACAATATATTTTTATACATTGAACAAAGTCAACGCGAACGATACATAAATATTTTATTTAGAAATTTTTGAACCAACTCATATCTACCACCAGATCTTTACTCCCTATTAATGATAGTGCCTGAATGATTCAACATTGGTTGCAATTCGACTGTTCAAGCATAGAGATAGATGGTACCCACATGGCCTAAAAATTAGCCACATGGTTGCTAAATCGAACCGGCCAATATCATCTCGGTGCCCCCATTATCATGTGAGCTCATATTGTACATATTAGAAGACTAACATTATTTTATCGAGAAATCTGTGTTTTGTAATATAAAACTACTATGTGATGTATGTGTGTTTGAATGAGGGATGAGTGATTAATTTACTAAATAAATACGATTTTGTAAGTATTCAAATGTTGCCGATAGGTGTGTGTTCTGAGAGCCAAAAAGGATTTGTGATATACGTATTATAATAAAAATCAAGTGCAAAGTACTCGTTTTCTTTCAAATTCACTAATGCACAACTCGCCTGATAATGAGCTTTCGACTACAACTTTCACGTACACCAAATAAGCACATTCCTTTTGCTTTGCATTTCGTTTCCGGATCGACTGAACCAAGGATTCAACAATAAACCCGTCGTTCAATACCACAAAAAATTGCCTATTCAATCACACATCCGATCGCCGCTTAGCACGTTTCCTCCGTGCAAAGATTGCGAAATAGACCTCAAAATTAATATTCAACCAGGTGCAGGGTTTTCCTTGAAGAGCATCAAATCCTTGCATCCACCAGGAAGTGGCAATATCACAAAAAAACTCATAAATCATAAAGTGAATAGCAAAGAGGATCTTAAAAACAATGTGAACATATTAAACTGATGAAGGCTTCCAAGAACAAACTAACATGATTGAGGATATCATCACATTTTTAATTTGTGAGGAATCATCAACAATATTGAAATGTCTCGACTTACAATATGCTAGTCTAGAAGAAAACTCTACAGAGTACATTGGATTCCTCGATTTTGAAAGGAACAACTTCATTGTCATAGTTGTGCAATGTGTTTCTTCCCCATTTCGTTATCTTTACCGAGGACAAACATGGATAAACTAAAACCATCCACATGCAGTTACAATCGATCGACAATATAATTAATCTTTCTAATCTAAACACTGAATGTGTGAACGAGACTTTCGGCAGCTCGAAACGAAATTGAATTTTCGTTTGTTCGATCTTTTTCGAAATCGGGATACGCCACTGAAATCGCCAAATTTTCGACATCAATCAACACGATCCAGTTTACTTTGTTCTGAAATTTCAGCACTTAATCAGTTGGGAGTTCGCTTTGAGAACAAAATAGAGCATGTAATTTTCATGCTTTTCCGCTTTCATTCCAATCCAACGCTTTTCCTGCCAAAATTGGGCATACCATGAATTTTGGTGTTCGTCGAATTTATCAAGAAATCCTGCGCATACATTTTTTTTAACGTCGTTTCTAACTACAAACAATTTTAATCACCATTATGAACAATGATTAAATTCTTATTCATCCTAATTGTGGACGGAAATAATAATGATTTTCTCATTGTAAGGTAAGATTCTCCACGTCATATTCATTGAGATGAATCACCACTTCAACGCTGAAGAAATGTTCATCTTCAATACAGTTGGAGAAATATTTAAACAACATTCATTTACAATTCGCTTAACGATCATGAATTCCAAGATAATTTTAGAGGTGGCCTTGGAATTCGTGAACTTTTTTCAGAAATATTGCTGAAATAGTCTCCATCGATTTTCTCAAACATGGATTCACTGAAATAAATTTTTGAATCCCTTTGATTTCAGTATTTGCACACTTAATTAGGATTCAGAAACTGAGTAAGGTGCGGATTAAATTGGAATTCGATCAGAACGAGAGGGTATTCTTCTTTTGTCGATAAACAAGTAATGGAAGTAGAAGAGTGCCCAGATAAGAAAATTGCCTATCTCTGATAACAGCATATGAAGTTTCATCGAAGGCCGGGAAGATTCGAGTTACGCTTCTCATTAGAACAGAAAAAGAGGAAATCTGATCCGTTTTAGCTGAAATTGAAAACTCCGAATCAAATTAAGGGAACTGAAGGAGATGTTAACATTTTTTTGATGTGTAAAAAGGTTCATAAAGAGCAATTTCCTGATGAAAGGGCCTTTATTATACCGAAAGAAAGATAAAATTCCTGAGAGCCCATACCACAATAAGTGTCCGTAATAAAAATTGGAAATACCTGTCAGTGAGTCATCAATAGTTCCTATAATTCTTAAAATTCCAGTTCTTGAGTTTCATAAATGAATTTCATGTAGGAACTGAACTATTGGCTATTATAAATGATTCATATCTGTCGAATTCGAAACCGTTTTTTTTTTCGTCCAAGAATGAATCACGAAGTATGAATACTTTATGTAAATTGCTTGTAGTTCTGGAACCTTCAACTCAATTGAAACTACTCCAAGTAAAATATGCGATATCGACAGTTGGGAGTTAAGTAATTGATACGCTTCAGGGTAACTTATATTTCAACATTTGCAGTTTATGAAGCACCAAGAACTGGTTTTGAAGCGGGAAATTAGCTTTTTCATTTCGGTGATATGAGCAGATCAAGAGATTCGTGATACCATCATCATATTATCGTTTTAACTACAACAAATATCCAACTTGTCGGCGAAAAAAGAAATATTGAATATTCGAAATTGCATCAAACGATTTGGTGATGCCGATACTTGAAACATCAACTTCATTAGCTTCATTAATTGTGGATCTTGAAGATGGACTGAAGATTATTACCAACTACTAGATAAGTAATCGATTTTTTTTAACTGAAATTGGTCATGCAGCTAATAGATGACAGTTTGTATGGCCGACTATTGATTAAGCGTTGAATCATAGGTTTGTTTGTCTGTATCCGCCATTCCAATTATATTTCTTTTCCTATTTCAGCGATTTGAATTGAATTCAACGGCGTCTGTTTATTTATCAAACAGTCAGTATTGAAACAAAAGAGACGATTTCGATTCCAGCAACAAAGTATTGTTCAACAGATGGTTGTTTGCAATTCCGGTTATCATCGAAACAAGAGTGAGACCAGTCGAATTCCCCAATATGATTTTTAGGGGGTTTTTGAAGGATTTATAACACCAATATCGATCGATTTTATTCAGCAATCAGATGTTCTTTTCCCCAGAAAATTACCGAACAATAACAAGAGCAGCTGAAAATTTTTCTGACTCATGAAGTAGGTCAAGCAAGGCTCCTCAAGTTGGAAAAAAAAATTGGAGCGTTTGGTCGCTGTTTTCATCAGGCACTTAAACTTCAGGAATAAATTCCTAACAAGACGGAGCTTTGTTCCGAATTACCCTGGAATAGTTAAATTATTCTGAAGAGCCACCTATTTTCAGCCTAATCTACTCGAAGCAAACTTTATGAAAAGGCAGGCAGTGAACGGTTCTCGAGGTACCAGAGTGTTAAAAACGGAGTTTCCGGGCGAAGTAGACCCTTGAAAGGAACATCTGTTTTTAGTTAAATGAATCTTTATAATCGTGGTAAAATTTACACTACCATAAATTAAGCGGCATCCTTCCTAATTTGTATGACAAGTTGGGGATTGGATATATATATATATTTTTTTTTTTGAATAAGAGACCTAAAATAATACAATAAATGTTGAAACAAAAAGAACCTAAGCTGAGGAAAAAATAGGAACGGGGTACCACAACATATGATACTATAGTATCATACGATACTATCATCACCAGTATCATACGATACTATAGAGCCAGGGGAAAAAACCTCAGCCGAAAAAACCTGTCTCCCCGTTAAAAAAATAAAATAAAATTGTTGTATCTGAATATTCTATATAGAAGGACATCACGATCAGCGGGACGGCTCTTCGGAGGAAGGATTTCCAAACACAAACTCCAACCTGAAAATAAAAAAAGCCAGAACAACAAGAGAATTCAATTTATACTTCATCAAATTGATCTGAAATTTTCGACCCATTGCAAAAATGAGTTTGATATATTGTGTATGGCTCTAATGCCATCTTGGAATTTATAAATCGAACAATTATGAATTAGGTGTTCAACTGTTTCCTCTGATTCACCACATTCACAATTAGGACTATCAACCGAATTCCACTTGAAAAGCATGCTGTTGGTACGACCATGACCTGTTCTTATTCGATTAAGAAGGGACCATATTCTCCTGGGAAGGTTAAAACCAGGAACTTTATTCGATGGATCAGATATTAGATCTTTATTAGATAAAGAACATACATCCCATTCGGATTTCCAGATTTCGTTGTAGCTGAAGTTCGAATTCAGAAAGTTATTCGACTAAATAGGTTTACGAGATTTCAGTCTTGGAATTCTATTTTCTGGAACATAGGAAAGTATCGGAAAAGAATCCGGAAATGAATTGAACTTATTCCAAGAATTCCAAGTTGCAGACTGTCCTCGAATATGGGGAGGAACTATATTCGATAGCACTGGTAGCCATTGGATAGGTGTAGATCGGATGGTTCCAGTAATTATTCTCATTGAAAAATTGAGCTGTGCATCGATTTTCTGAACATGAACACTATTGAGCCAAACAGGGCAACAATATTCAGCGGTGGAAAAAACCAGGGCAAGGGTTGCTGTGCGAAGAGTAGTCGGGTCAGCATCCCATGACGTACCAGCAAGTTTCTGTAGAATGTTATTTCTCGTTTTCACCTTCATTCGTAAGTCATCCGAATGTGCTTTGTAATTCAGAGAGGAATCTAATTTAACACCTAAGTATTTGGGATATTTGGATATCTCCGCAAGAGAGAATTTTCGATCAGGCAATTGAAATAAAAAAAAATAAGACACAGAACTAGAGTCTTCCTGTTATATTTTCAAATATAATCAAGTTACAAAAAATATATTGAGTTGTTCCCTCAAACTATGGGCTTGTAGGTGTACGTAACTGCTAATTGAAATAAGAAATATGGATACTGTTGAAAATTTAACGGACCACAAATTTCGCAGTCATTCCTGAAGATGACGTGAATCCATTCAGAACTTAATGGAACAAATACGGATAAGCGTGGGTGGCAAACGAATTAGCCAAAATACGGCGGTGAATATTGGTATCTGCAGCTGAAATCACAGTTTAACGAACATCGAACGGAATTTATATTGAGTCAATTGCAATCGTGGATAATTGATAGAACTGGCCGCTGATGAAACATTCAGTGTGATAAAATAGAATATTCTAATGTTCGGTGGGAATATATCAAGGATATTTTAGTCTCGAATGAAACAACAATAATTAATTCTATTAATATGGGTAAAATGAAAATTACACCTATTCAAATTATTCCATTCTTCCCCAATTAATTTTTTGGGAATAATACACTGAGTTCTCCAATTTTCAAGGGTAATTAATAATTTCACGAAGCATTGATTATACAAGTAAACATCTGTTTAGTGCTAATCCAGGCTTAATTACCATTATAATACGTGTTTCATCGAAGCATTTTGGGAAGATGCCAGAACGTTTTCAGAAATGTATGTCTTGCAGTTTGACTATTATTTCATACCTCATTAACCGAGGAAGTCACCATGAATTTTTGTCATACGATTTCCCCGAAGAACCATTAAATAATAAGGATTTCGCTACTTAAAAAGCAAGAAAATCTCAAGTCATTCTTAATTCTGAAATTTGATAAGGAAGATTCATTATTTTCGTTCTTTCCTTAATTTTCATTTCATTTAATTGTGTTTTCATTATATTTCCTCCCTAAAAACTAATCAAGTATCAGAACAGTCCTGTTCGAGTTATCAATTCCCAACAATTTCAGTTATATAAACGTATATGATAAGATAATATATTTAGGGTGAAGAGAAAATTTCAATTTAAACAATATTGAAGTATTGTTTCGAGACAAAACTCTGGTCTTTCTCCGAACAACTGATTTCATTCAACATGAATTTTCATGAGAAATGCCTTATTGGTATTCTACGGCGCTACTGTGATTATTCTCCTACTTATTTATGTACGATCTCATGCAAATGAATTGTTGATAGCTTTGTTGTCCCCTCAAAGTTCACCTAGGGTTGATTGGAGAATCACATTTGCATATCAACCTGAATAAAGAGTTCAAACACGAAATGGGTCTCTTCTGTGAATTAAAATTTTGTAAATATCACAAAGACATCCTTCGAAAAAACTCTTGATTCTTTTGCATGGTATCCTTCATTTGAAAGTAAAAAATTTTCATACGTTTCCATTTTGATCGATCTATAAAATCGATTGATGACTCACACAAAATTGAGGGAATCCCCCTTTTCGAGTCCCACTAGATTAAAAATTCGGAAACTTCTACTTGAGCCAGATTTCGTTACTCAACTCATGAAACTAGTTATGAATGAATAAAATGACTCATACGTGAGCAATGCTATGCAAAAATGCTAATTATTATTCACGAATGTGAGTCGATGTCGAATTCGAATTTGTGAATACCTGGTATCGACGTTTTCAGAATTCATTATCCAGGAATTGCCGTTGGGAAGAACCAACAATATGAGCTAAAAACCGTTGAAAGAAACACCCCCAGCACAGCAGAGTTTTGACTTGATATACTGCATAACATTATCAACATGAAGATCTTAAAATGAAAAATTATTTTTCGTATTGAAACAATTCAAAAATAACTGTCGGGTCTCCAGAAAATACAAGTCAATGGTAGGACAATTCTCAATGAATCGGTCCTAAAGAATGCTGTTTATGCTACGTCTTTGTATGCAGTTAAATCATTTGAATTTTTTCAAGGTGTTAGAGAACTTGTTTTGTCTGGCATATTGCTCCATTCTCTCTCATACAATAACCAACATACATAATTATATCCATTGATAATGATCTGAATTCCGAATAATGACAATGACAATTGGGTTAACGACTCTGAGTATCACCTTTGTTGTCAATTGTTCGTGCTGTGGAAAAAAAAGAGTTTTCGAATCATCGGTGATGTTCGCTGGAATTCTCTAGCATCATCCGAGGTCGGTACATCATTTCACCCAGAAAAAAACATACAAAAAACTAATTATTTGTGTTTATCTTATAAACTCCAACGTACGTGACTTGATGATTCAGTAGAAACAATAGAGATTTACTTTTTCTGCTCCTCTCTCTGAAGAATAATACGAGTACTTTATGCAAAGAAAACTTTCTTTGAATTATTCCAGTGAAGAAATACAATATGAGAGCACTTGAGAGCAGTGGAGTTTATGTTACACTCATAAAAGCACAATTATGACCCAATAAAAATTTGTAGCTCTTATGAAACCCCAGGTACATAAATTGTGAATATTTCCTGAAAACTACTAACAACAAAAAATGGGGAAGACTTATGGCCATAATACTCGTCATGCATACATCCGCTTTGAATCTGATACAAAAATTACGGTATGAATTTGAAGGCTTGCTGACAGGTAAGGAGCCATATGATAGGGAAGGTGCAATGAAACCTTATATTTAAGAAATTGGAAAATATACCTATATCCTGAAAGATCGAGAGTCTTAAATTGTCATCATAAAATTGAACTTTGTGCCCTTCAGTTAAGTTACAATGATCTTTATGGATGTTTCTAGTTGACTGAACGAATAGATATAATTTTATTGCGTTATTATTGTGGAAGAAATGAAGTGGTAATTTTATATCGATAATCTCGATAATAGAAGAGGAAAATAAAATAATGAATATGACCATTTGAATATCTATGTCAAAAGCAACCAATAACGAATTTTAATCTTCTCATTCGATCATGCTGAACGAGATGCAAATCATTCACTCCATCGAATAACAAAGATGAGTCCGCTGTTAAAGCGCAGATAATATCTTATTTCTTTATTCTTGCTCTTTGACATTATCACATGAAAGTTTCGAGGAAGAGAAAACAGAAGCATAGAATGAAACCGCACCTATTTCAATGTGTTCTGAAAAAATCTATTGTTGTGTAGGCTTCATGAGCTCGGCACTAGTAATTAACATCAACGATTTTATTCATTGTAAATTTGTAGTGTTGTAAGCGACGTTAAAGTGCACAAATCTTCATAGTAATTTCGTGGTAGGTAAAAGTTCTGATAGAGAGAGTTTGGAGGATATAATTCATCGTAATGCATAAATAAATGCACATTATTTGATGGCCATTCTGAGAATCATGTTAACAATCGTGGAAAATTATTAGAAAATGGGAAAATCAGTTATTAAATCTTGGGGGAACTGAAGCGGAAATTCTGCAAGCATACAGTCAATTTAATTTTGTTTTTATTTCATATTTGATGTTGTTTGCTTATAAACATTTCTGCCTCATTTAATTGATGGAATTTCTGGAAAAACAACAGTATTTCTTCGATCAAAATTCGAAATTTATGATCATCTGGTGAATAGTTTCAGAGTGACTAAATTTTCCAAAAATTAAATGAATTATTTACTACATATTTGCTTGTATAAAAAGAAAATTTGTTCATTATTCCTAGGAGATCTTGCTCTGGTAAGCAAATATGAAGGTTCCCTGAATAAATGAAGAGAATTGAAATAATGAACCTTAATATACTGCACATATTCTCCTCGTAATCGAAAAACCGCAATATTATCACAGTGAAAAGTCCAGATCAAACTAATATGAATGTGAACCGCATTAATCCAAGAATGCAAGAAGTTCATATGTACAACTGGATTGTTCGTTACCACAACGAACACTGCAGGAATGACAACCTCTGAAATTTTCTCTGTAGATCCAGATGTTTTGTTTCCATTTCGCAGAAACTAATAAACAGTGGGACCCTTGTTAAACTGGAGTAATGGAGGGACAGTCCACAGGAATGTTTGAGCCCAGGCAGTTGCATGTTTTGTCGAAGTTGCTGGCAATCCCATTTGTTTTATTATTATAGTTATGGAGCCCAAGCATACTCGATATTAGAAGGGCGCATTTCCTGAGTTGCCACTAAATGGGGTGCAAGCCTAAATAATTGAATTGATTCGATGTTGAATCGATTTCAATACAGAGAAATTTCAAATGTGACTAAAGGGGATTTGTGGGGTTAAGAATAAAAGTCGTAGACATTTGTTTTATTATAAACATAGGCTAGGCACAGGGCCGAAATCACTAGATCCCCATCATATCCACAGAAAATCGTGCTAAAAACACACACCCCTTTCAAGTACCTTCAATATGAACTCTAATGTCGTTTAATGAACTACAGCACCTGGTATATTACTGGTGCCATTATAAAAGCACCTTCAATGTAGCCGTGGATGTCTAAATGTCAATTAGCCAGTTTGTTTGAAACACGGAATGCTCATATTAATTCAGGACAATCGTTAAAACCATCTAGAATCTAGATGGAGCAGTCGACACTACATCGTCAAAACTTATATTGAAAACCCGAAGCCACTGCTATGTACAATGGCGTGCAGTGTTTCATTCTCATCAAGGGTCTTTACTTGAATTTATGAAAACACTGCCATTCCCACACAGAGATTTATTATTCTCTCAATTCGCTTCCTCCATTATTGCAAATATTTATTTTCTGGAAACAATGGAAATTCAAGGAATTCGCTTCTCGTAATTTGCATCAGAGTCATCTCGACTCTCAGGTGAGTGAACAGCATGTATAGTTCGAATATGAATGTATAATCATGATCATTTTCACTTATTCGAACAACGAGAGGAAATTTCGATGAGACGATTTAAAAATGTTCATCATGAAAGCAGGATTCGAGTGATTTAATTTTGCTACGCCACTGTATTCAATTAATATGCTGGGGATAGTCTCGACGACTCATCCGAAACAAAGCAAGATTGGTTTGTTCTTATCTGGATGATGATGTCCTGTGTTTTGACTATTTTTAGATGAGTCCAAACAAAACGAATCACTTTTCAGTATCAACCAATCATGTACGACTTTATTTGAAATAAAAGATGGATAATGAGGAAATCAGTCGGAGCAGCTTGAAATAAAAAATATTCACCATTTATTTAATGAATCCTTGCAAATCATTCATATAACAGTTAATGTGATTTCTGGGTTTCAAGTTGGGGTAATGTATAATAAACCAATTTTGGCAGATGGTTGTCGAAATCGATTCCTCAAATTTCTGAAGGCAATCTGTTTCAATCCAGCTGGCTCCACCTCAGCTCCCTCATTTAATTGCATCATAATTCAGAGCAGATCATCGTGTTCCCTAATTGATCTCAAATTTCGAAACCGAATTTATGATAATAGGAAGGCAGATCCCGTTTATTATAAATCGTTGAAAGTACTCCCTCGTTCATCTATTGGACAAATAACTTTCGGGTTGTATTCTCCAGCTTATCTGTAAATACATTCATAGCAATCCATTAAGGAACATAGATGAATTCAAAATAGTAATCATCGAAATGAATACCATTTTCAATTCCCAGGCTCACAGATCTTTTATCATGAGGTTGGAGAAATGATATTAGATTTTGTCACTGAGATGAGAGATATACCGGTTTCGGCCTTGTTGAGCCTCATCAGTATCCCGCACATCTCAGGACAAAATCTACATAAAAAACTTCAGAATTTATAGCAATTGGTTGTGAAGTAATGAGTAAAATATTACAAAGTACTAAGTGGTGACATCCAATTGCGTCAAAATGAAGTTTCACGTAAAGGCAAAGAATTTTCGTTTTCTTAAATCCATTAAGGATTGTGAAATGATTTTAAATATTTTCCTGAAGATCATTCTGGACAAGCTTGATTCTTCTCTTCGACTTCTGCTGGAGTTGAGGTTCAACAGGTCAGATATCCTTCTGGATCATCTTTCGCTGTGAGTTGCAGCGTCATCCAAATATTCAATATCATTAATAGATTCCACATTGTATAGGAAACATTAGGCATTCACTATATCCGCAGTTTGATGAGGCTTTATCAATTGCCAAACATGCATTGAAATGTCAATTTCACGAATTCCTCGTCATGTGAATTATCTCCATGACCTGAATATTCAGAATAACCCCTATTGTCTGTCGTTGGCAAGCAATTAATTTCACAGTAGTTCAACGAACTATCCTGGTAGACGTATATAAACTCCAAGTGGGCTTTTGGTCTTCAACGCCACAATGTTTAATGAAGAGTATAACGAGTAATTCAGTATATCTGAGCAGACCTTAGTTATGCAATGTGACAGAAAGCTTGAGAGAAACCCCGTTTCGCAAACAGAAATTTCATAACTTAATCATCCAATGGTTATATATCCCAGGAATTCTGAGAGATGACCAGCATTACAGGTCACAGTCTGTATATATTCATTTTTTTAATCATCACATTAAAGTTATCATTTTTGGTAAAAATTTGGATTCCTAGATTACATTTTTACCTGATCAAAATGGGATAAGGACATCAGATCTGCTCTTCTGTATATATACTCTGTAGTTTTGCTGAGCAAATCGAGCCTCAGGTATCGAATATCGTTGTAATGAATGACTTAGTTATTTCCATTCACATTTATTGAACACACATTTGAATCAGTGTGCGACACCCACATTGTTCTTTATGCGCTGGTTCAATCACGTGTATAGGTCGCAAACATGCATTACTAACAGAAAAATTATCGTGGAAATAAAAATAGAATTCAACCTTCAGCGTTATTTCGAATTTTATTTCGAGTTTATAAATTCTTTTCGATTCACTATTAAAATACCGATGTGGTTCGATATAACTCGTGAACCAAGATATTACTCTGATTTACGACTCTATCGCTTGTAATTGTGAAAACAATTCAATTGAACATATAATCAGAAAACTATAAAACTGTTTTTCCGTCTGTTAAATTTATCGTGTTCGTGTGTGATACAGGAACGAGAAAAGAATGCAATTAAATTAATATTGGCCGATTATTTTAACGATTTCATATCAGGAATTTCCACAAAAAACAAAATGCTCATTTTATCTCGAATGACCATATTTTTTTTAACTAATCCAATTGGCAAATCATCACTTGATGCTTGAATTTTCTTATTCATATAATTGTTCACATTCTCATACATTCCTGAGATCTATTCGACTTCATGGTGGTTCAGAAAATAAGTTGAAAAATTCAATTCGTTCCATAGGAAATCAGATACCCTGTATATGATGGAGTATTGTTATAGTGTGTAAATGATTCCCATCAGATGATCTATCACTTTGTTACATCGAATAAACAAAAACTTTCAATGGCAGGTATCTTTGACAAATACCAAATACGATTAGATTAAAAGTCAACAAGTAAAAGTTGATTTTTTGTTGATGCATTATCAAATAGGGTATATTTATCCAGTCGTTTTATGAAGTGAGTAATCAGAATGACTATAACGTTTCGTAACCCAAACCTTAAATCAATAAACAAGTGTTTAAATCGTTCACTTTTCATCATTTGGCTGGGAGGAATTACTAGGACCTTTTTTAGAAAATTCCAACTGTTTTAATTCCAGATAAGGACTGCACATACAGAACAGATAGTGACAAATATGTCAAGCACCTTCTGAGGCGAAATATTCATTGGAGAAGAGAGCAATGAATTTAAAATTCTTCAATAGGACAAATAATTTTAAATGAATTGGTTGGAATTAATTCGTAGGCAAATTCCTGAAATATCACAATATGATAGTAGGACCCATAAAATGGGATATGTTGAGAAATATACCTACTATATTTCAGATGCCATAAACCGTGAAATAACGATATCTCCATGAAATTAGTCAATAGAAATTTGACTCAGTTAATCGAATTTATCAGAATGAATTTCAAACTACCCATGAGTAATAACTGTTATTCATTAAATCAACTTCGCCATTCGTTTTTATTTCCTCTTGGAAATTTCAATAATCGAAATCAGACAATCAAGGCGATTTTATTACTTCCATGCATTCAATTGCAAGTTATGGGATTGATTGCACATATTTGAGGTTTCAGATACACCGCAAATGATCAACATTTCTTGTTTTGCAGATGGAAATTCATGAAGCAGAAATTCTGATTGAATTCATATTTGTCCTTAAATTTTAATAGATTTTTTTCCAATTTCAAAGGTCATGATGTGACATATGGAAGAGTGGAGCCCTTATGGGTGTGAAATCGATTCTAGGGATAATTTGTAGACATAATATGCCGTTCCGGTAGCCAATCTTCTAGAATATTACAATGGTTGAGTGTTATTTATGAAGGGCATGCCCAAAGTTGAAATGTGTTTCGAGACCTGTTCATTCAATGTGGCTCTTTCGAAATTGTATACAGTTACTTTTGTTGTGTCTTCAGGACAATGGGGATATTTGCCTCAGTCAAATCCAACATCTGTAGTCAATGGCTTCGAATTGTCTAACCAATAAAGAACCCATTAGAATTCATAGAATTATAGAGGAAGTAGATGTCGTGATGACTTCAGATGTTAACAGTAGGATGGCCGGATTTGCACCATGACCGACAAGTTATTTACACACCCAAGAAGTAGGTAGATACATCTGAAGTACATAGGGAAAAGATTTCTACTTTGATCCACCCTAATATTCTGAACAATACCAAATATAGTAACATTCCATTTCCGATAATAATGAAAATATGTTCCATGATTGCGATACAATTCAAATTTTTTGATCCATCCGAGAACACATAATATCGCATTTCAACTATACAAAATATTGGATAACATTGAAGCTAATGACCATTATTTTCATTGAATTCAGGATAGCCATTATTCATTTGATCCCAAATGAATATACAGCGGATGTGAGTGATTTGGATCGAGTATTCCGAGTCTAACCAAAAATGTTTCCTCAGAGAGGAAACATCCAAAATGAGGTGGTAATATGAAAACAATTACAATTTCTATTGATACCAAGATTAGTACGAACTTTTATGGGAAATATTTTTATATGAATTTCGAAAATTTCATCTGCATTCGTTTCAATGAAGGCCTAATGATGTTCCATCTGCATTAGAAATTCGATTTTCCTATCACAATGAAGCAATAACGTAATGTATGGCACCCCAGCCCTCTAACACTATAGTAACGAAATTATTCTGAGGGTGTTGAAAATCGACTTTTCCCTTTGACTTTACTACAGAGAATAAATCAAAGGATCTCAGAATCGTTGGAACGTTTGAGTTGGTCTGGAGTGCTTGAGGTATTGACTCTCATTAGGCACCATTATATGGGGTGTACCTTTTACTAGATTCTCTGTAAAATTATCTGAACCTTCAGTACAAGGATTCGACAAAAATGAATTTTAAAATCAAATTAATTTGATAATTTCCCGATTGACAAAACTGTACAGAAGTAATAAGAAAACTGATTTCTCACTTGAGAGATTATAGGTTTATAATCTGATGTGACAATTTCATTTTTCCGGACTGTGAGCTTGTTTTTTTCTAATCACTGTGCACAGTTTACAAACTGATTGGAGCGAATGAATCAACATGAAATAATTCTTTGATTCATCGATGTCGTAAAGGACACGTTATTGTTGAAAATGAGAAACTCCCCTATTCTTGGGAATATGCCATTATGGCAGGCTGTACGATTAAGGGATAAGCTCGAAATTACTGCCTGATTCGACCCTCTCGTACATAAATCTCCACCCTCAAGTTCAGGCAGTATTTAAGTGGTTGTTGGAACTCAGCTTGCTGGATCCTTGAAGAACCACAAGCAATATGGGCTTCTACAAAATTCGGTATTATCTTGTTTCATGTTTATTTTTCATTTCAACTTTATTTTATTATTTAGTCTATGGACTAAAAGAAAGATCTTTCGAACAGATCCCACATGGCATTATCAGAAATTTCTTAGAAGCCGGTTTGAAGTATGAATCATTGGAACATTTTGTTGGAGCTCATTGTATTGTGTTCGAGTCATGGGAAGAAAAGTCTCTATTCTTGCAAATATTATATATCGTAACTGGACTTCGTCCAAATATTCCGTTCCTTTTGTAAACATAAGATGATGTTTCCTGGTGAATTTAGAAATGTTGATGTTTACTTTATTGAATCTCGGTTATTGCTATTGATGAGGTAACAATAACAAGGAAATTTTGCCAAGAATTCGAAGAGGTTCTATTGGATTTTCGCGGATGTTGTTGAATGAAACGAATATCATTTCCAATCAAAATGAACGAGAGGGAAACGCAGGAAATGCTATGGAAATGAGGCAATGAAACTTGAAAAAATATACTCCAATTACAGATAAATTTCTTAGGAGAGGTATAGAAATTTTTTTGTTTCGTTTAAACAATGTTTTTATTTCACATCATAGGATAGTTCACCCTAATTTTCATCTTTGCAGAAAATATTCAATCTCGAAGTTGAAAATTCTTGCACCAAACGACATTTTCAGTTAATTTGTCATCCGAGATTGAAGATGTTAACAATTTCTCTGCTGCAAAATATACAAAACTGTCAAGTTAATTCTGGAAACGTCCCATTTTCAAGGAGCTTTAATATGCCCTGAACTTAGTTGAAGAGTTCACCTCTAATGTCACCAGTTGGATGCTGCAAATGAGAAAATGAGTATTTTTTTTCTTGTCTTCTTCGAACAAGTATTCTCGATCCTAACTCCTGCTGAGTTTCCAGCTGGAGGCGTATATTAGCCTGGAAGTTTGGAGGGGTTCAAAGAAAAAGTATAAAGTGACTAGCATTTAGAAATTCCACGAATCCGCTCAGATTTCCCGGACTCAAGATTAAAGTGTAATCTTCAGTTTCCCCAAGGACAGGCACATAACATTCTAATCAAAACTGCTCATCGTGGGAACATTCATTTGAAATTGATCGTGCTTTGAAAATTTCCCCGTTTTAGAGATCCACACATAATATATAATATAATATAAACCTGTCTGAGACCAACTTACAAGCGACTTTTTTTTATTCAATTTCCGTAGATCTTTTCTTGCTTTCATATGGATTTTAGACTGCTGTGAGTTCGTTGTCTCTTCTTGGATACTGCTGATACTGAGTTCTCCGAAAATATGAATGAGAAAGGGCAAAAACCTCTCAGAAATATTAGAGAAACGTAGATGACGAAACAAGGTTCCTTTTTGTTTCTCGTTCGTTGTTGTCAAGACTTATCTGTATTATGGACAGTTGATGACTTGAATGGCTACTCCCCAAATGAATGGATGAGTCATATTTGAAGAAAAAAAATGAAATCACTGGATGCATCTAGCTGTTTCATTTGAGTGGCATCTTTCCTCCTTTTCTCATTATAATCAACTTGTAAAGAGAAATTTAGAACTGGCTCTGGCTGAAGGTAGTGACTCACATCCAGTCTACCTGCGTTAATTCTCTGAATCCAAGTGGATGTAAGTTCCCCAACAGAAATATCACTTTCTACTACGTTATACCATACCTTGGAGTCGAAGCAAAATCATTGGCGCGCGACAGGGGAATTTCTTTATCGTTTCAATGTTGATTGATGATCAATATAGTTATCACAGCAATTTAAAACACTTTTCTACTCAGAGTGTCGATTGCGACAGATGATTGTCACGTTTATTCACCGCAGAAATCTCGAATTAGATTCCTCGGAAATTAAGTGAAATGGAGTATAAGGAAGTTGTTTGATTGGTCATTTTCACCTCACTTTATTTCTAGCAAATCCTTCAAGCATTCGCCTGGCTCGATTGCAACAAAATTAATCAACCGACTCTGCATATATGAATAAGTTGAGCACATTCATGATAATAATGATTAAAAGTTATTCAATTTGCCAAAAAAAAATCTGGAAAATAGCAGTTAAAGCTTGACTGAAACAGGGCTCAAATTTAGCTGGATGGTGAATTTTATGCCAATTGTGATTCGAGCAATATGAATATTATAGAAATTTGAATGAAATATTCGAGATTTTTCATTTCTTGTATAGGAGCTGAGATATTCAGGGATGTAAGGTTCCAAGACAGAACATCCTGTAAGCAGATGAATAAGCGATGAAAGCGGAGGCGTTGTCTTGTCTTGGATCAGCTGAAATTCATTTTGATTCCCGAGAAACAGCATGGGATATTGAGTTGTCAAGATCGGAATTCCCCAGACTGATGTTGAGGTATCCAGACAGCGAAATGAAAGAATGGAGAATTGCGTCTTGTCTGGTCGGGCAGACGGATAAAACCCGATGTATTTTCATCAAAATAGTCCCCGAATCTTTATTTGCCGTCGACAGTGCGGATAGTGAGCGTGAAACTGCCGGAGTTTTTATCTTTTCATCTCTTAAAGCCTCATCAAAGGGTTGGAGAACTGGAAGAGACGTCCAACTGGAATTTTCAGCCAAAATCGCATACTATTCCCATTCTCTTGGAAGACTATTTGAATAAAATATACAACGAAGTTTCCAGACTTCTGTATATTCACAAAAGAGTATTTGAAACACAATTAAAATGTCAAAGGACCATCATGTTGCGGTTAATTTATACGAATTACGTTTCCCTTTCATCTCCACATTATTTCTTCCGTAAATAATAAGGGAGTACTGAAGTTTCTTCAAAATGTTTCTGTTGTTTATGAATAAAGTATGAGTTGGATCATCTCCCTCATTGATTCAAGGTTTGAACTTTTCAGATACAGAATTTTGTTGTGGAAATTGAACGAGAAACACAAAAAACTAGAACTCTTCACATAGTATCCCATCAATATTTCACAAAAGTTTTTTTTACTGAAAGGTAACTTCCCCTGTTAATTCATAGTACAGGACCTTGCTCAATTAAATAAATGAAACAATTCCTGAATTGTTGAAATCAGATTTTCAAAAATAATTATTCTTTGATGAATACATTCATTCTGAAATCTTACGTTATGGGTAACTCATCATCGACCTCTTGGTTCAATCCGAGAGCATTGTTCGAATTTTGGGATGTACCTGATAAATAACGCTTGGAGATGCTACCCAAACCTGTCCTTTATATCTGCACGAATGCAGAGGATAAAAAAAGAATTAATGTTGTGGTTTTTTCCAAGAATCAGTATTTCTGCTTGTTTCAGGCGAATATACTCGAAGATCTGACGAAATTTTCTGACGTTAGGTAGATTCTTTAATTTTTAATATATCTCAAGGATTATTTTTATCATCTTCTCTGAGAACGGCATAAGAAGTTACTATCCGAAGTTGAATGAAACGAATTATTCCAAGTGACTTCAACACTGAAGGTTTTACCATTCATTCCATTCCATCCAAAACGAAAGCACTTTTATGTGGTAACCCCTTCACAACCATTTTTATGGCCAGTTTTCACTCCATTGAGCCTTTATTCAGACTCATATAAGTTTTTCAACGTTGGCCCTATCAAAGTGCTAGGATCTTTCGATCCTAGGGTCCGGCAATAATTCAATTTTTCCCACTTCAATAAATAGGAAATTTCGTCACGTGAATGAGCATCACGTTCTATGGTATTGAAAGTCTACAGCATACATCGGACGTGTTCGAGCAATGAATATTTGATACAGCAGGTATTTGTGGGGCCTTGGTCCACAATTGGGAAGTAAATAACTAGCATTAATATTCTCGGATCTCCCATAAGAATATTTAGATAACAAAGGCCACAATATCATGGCACCCCCCTGAAGATTCTGTATCTATGAAAATTTGGTTCTAAAGTTCTCAATATTTCACATTTTGAATATATAAAATATCTGTTACTTTCAACTCCCATTCGGCCATTTGTAAAACTTGTTGCAATTAATTTTTCCTAAAACCCTGTGTTGTATTTTTCCATGCATCTGATCTTCATCAATTTTGTCTTCAACTGATATGAAGAAATGATTTAAGATATTCTGCAGAAAAACTCATAGTGGGAGTGAGATATAGTAAAATATTAAGACCCATTTGAAGATTGGATCGAATTGAATATGGAAATAAAAACGAATTAATATATGATTAATTATTTATTATCTTTCGGAAATGACAATAAGCTTTGCGAAAATGACAACAAATTGCTGAATCAATATTTTGCTCGATAATATTGGATTACAAACTAGTCATTAATTGAAAATCTGTGTATATTCAATAAGAATATGATGAATGACATTTGTCGAGATTATTGAATCGTAAAAATATTTTTTAAGCTCGTTGTGATTAACCTTGCTTAGGCACTAACTGATAAAATTAATATCACTCTTTGTATGAAGTTTACAATACTGTCTTCTCTCAGAGCTTCAGATCAGTGACCTTACGATATGTTCATCCCACATTATTTTGTCTAATTAATTATCATAACAAGTATCGTGCAATGCTTTCTATCTGAGGAAGATAGAATACTATACCCCAATCGAATAATGTCAGCCAAACTATACCCAAATTTTCTTCTACCACAACTATGAATACATGAAGTACAATGTACCTCAGCAATAAAAGTCAAAATAATTAATCTTCATTGTTTTTTTTGGAGCACCAGTTTGTTTGAGGATGTTGTTGCCACAAGAAATGTTATTGTTGCTTGTCTTCTTGCAGTTTTACTAAAAAATGACATACCTGGAAAACTGATTACTGCTTATGAATCACTTCATTATTGTCTTCTGAAGTTATCTGAGATCTCAAAAGTTAAGGCTAATAAAGTCGAAGTAAAATGAATGAGTATTGGAAGGATCTTTTCGAATATATATTAAACTAATTGGCAGCACGTTCTAGGTAGACTTTATGCATCATTCATCTCATTTATGCTTTTTTGGGGATTCATCAGCGAAAGGAATGAAATGAATCGACACAAAGGCCGAAAATATGGTTGGGTTCCGTTGGATTGGCTGAGTCGATATGGCGAGCATATGGCTTCTGATGAATACTGAAACGTTTTAGGAGCAAATAAGTGCTCCGCCAAAAATAATAGGCCATATCGGGCACGCATAATAATTTTTTTCTGCAACGAAAACAATGATCCAGTTATAATAAATTATTTATGAAATGGGGCGACCATATATTAGTTCTGGACACGGAAAGCTGAACATGAGTTGAACGCACAATACCACGCCTAACTGTTTTTGGTTCGCGAACACGTTAAACTTTAGTAGGGTAAGGTCGATTTACTTCCGTTTTTCAGCCATTTCGCACGTTACCTGACAACTGCTCCTCAGATTTTACTGTTCCAAGCGACGTTCACCTACTTCTTATAATACAAAACCGCACGTAAAGGTCGAAAAAAGTGCCATAAGACGTTCAGGAAACCCATTGATCGAATGATACTCAGAAAGCCCGTAATTTCCATAAATTTATGAACGAAAAATGCCCCCTTCAACTACACAGTGGCGTTTCCTAAGGGGCAATACTCAAAACAATATGTTGACGAAGAAAGTTGATTTGATTTATTCGTCATTGAAATATAAATCAAAAAGGCCATTGCACTCGACTCTTTCATTTGCATTCACACGAACAAGTAAGGTACGTGTACAATGATTCCTCATTAATCTAGGCATATTCCAGAGCTACCAACTATACATAAAGGTGAAACTGTCTCGCCTGTATGTTAACTGAAGTGGCTTGGTAGCTGCCTGAACATGACTCATTTTGCCATAAGCAATCGACCTGTCGATACGTCAACGATAATTATCTCCTGGAGTGATAAGATATAACACAAAGGGACATGAGAATGAATATCATATTTCCTGTCCCTTCCATCTTTCAGAAAATATAACACAAAATTACTAATATTTTCGAACTGAAAAAAATTCCTGCTGATATTTCATCATTTACTAACAATATCGGCCTTGTTATATCACCTGATATAATAAAAATGAAAGTGGAACAAGTTAAAACACCAATCAGTGAGAAAACAATAAAGAATGCTATAATTTTGGCAATATATTATGTAGCGTTCTTTATATGTAAATCCAATTTATTATGATAACGCTCTGGACAATGGATTTGTTCTCTAATTTGACTAAGAGAAAGGTTCCTCAAAATTATAATGAGGTTCAAGAGAATACATCTCAATTTTGTCATGTTTTTGATAATTGAAAGTTCCCCCAGAAAGCAAATGCAGATGTTTTTACTTCAAGAAACTGCTGAAATAACAAGTTTTTATCAAAGAATTCAAATATAGAATCTTCTGATATAATTCATTACACCGGGAACATGTTTTCATCAGATAATTCGTCGTAAATAATTTGCCTTTGATTCTTCACATAAAAACTCGCTGAAATAACCTCCAATCGAATCGGATATTCAACCAATTTCGATATGAGTGAAGTCATGTTTTATTTTGAAGAGAACTCCCATGTTAACACTCTCAAAAGAGCCACTAATTTGAGGGCCACAAGTCGAGAAAACAAGAAGTTTACTTTTTTCTCATTCATGAAAGAAACCCATTGCGTTTCATAATTATTGGAGTGTAGAAATTCACATAATGATGGCTGGAAAAAGCTGATTGAAGGTAATATCCAATTGAACATTACTGTTTTGATTGATAATTCGAAATCCAGTATGGATATTCCATTTGTGACGCCCGAATTAGTATAGCAATGAACAGAGTTGAGTTATTTGGTATGAATAAATATAATTAACCATACTAATCCATCAATTTCCACGGGGGCAGTTGATGTTTATCAACAGCCCAACAAATAATAATTTTTCGACTGAATAAATACCAAAATCAATCAGGGCAACATTAACCCTAATCATGAAGTTTGTTTCATAGGAATAGCACCTATAGATTTCATATAAAACATTTGTTTTCAGGACGATTTGATTCTTCTCTTGCTATCGAAAGTAATAAAGTGAGGTTCCTAAGTATTAGTTAGAACATGAAGTTGTTAGTAGCTCTAACGAACTACTTACTCATCAGTTATTGTCGAGTATTTATCGGACAATATAATATTCAACTGTTCTTGATGTCAGTCTTTTATTGGGCAATACTCCGAGAATACCATGCCATATACAATAAAACCGTTGTTAAGTTTAACTGAGCATAACTTCATCACTGTTCAACTATGCACAGAAAATTGACAATCAGTTGAATCTCCAACTCAATCCAGAGCTCATCATTTCGAGTTCTAGCTCATAAATATCTTCTTCATCATTCAAAACGTTTCGATTTTATAGACCAGGGGGTCATTTTATATCTACATCACATCAAATTTCAAAGTGCAACTCTTCTTTTGTTGATTATTTTGTAGACAATGAAGTCTATCAAAAAAAAATTGAATCAATGTTATCATGAAGGAATAGAATCGAACAGAATTCGTTTCGATTGAAAAAATGGGTACACAACAATGAAATTCATAACAATCATCAATTATTAACTTGAATTTGAGGTTGAACAGTTTCTTATGAAGAATTTTCACTTCCTGTTGAAGCTGATAATACTACCAGCTTGCACGCACGTTCAAGTTGTTCTCTTATCTTTCTTTACTTATACATGGAAATTTCATTATTTCTCCATCGAAAATATTCTGTTCGGTTGTTATATTATCATCAGAAAAGTGGATATAAAATCAAAACCATAATACATAATACATTCAAGAATCGAATGGAGAAGGTCGATAAATCTAGGATTATTTTCACAAATGTTAGATGATTTTTGGTTATTCCCATGATTATAGCCAAATGGTGGCTTTTAAACGGTCAATTTAGTAAAGATCGAGACATTGAACTAATAATTATGTAATAATCTAGAAGTGATGTACATAATAATACATTTTCTTGTTCTAATCATAACCAATTATGAACGTTCAGAAATCGAGGAATGAAATAAAAATATTGACTTCAATAATGGTATTCGAATGGAATCTTTTTTTAAGTAGATTTAATTCAATTGTGTTTATGGTAATGATGGATTGGGGGGTTAATTTCAACAGTAATGCCTGTGGAGACATCTCAATGTTGCTCGAGGCAAATTGAGTCAATTTCGGTTACTATAATATTGTTCCATTGACTATAGTAATTTAATCATGATACTCCGGAAACATACAAAAGGAACAACTCTGGACCAATCTGCAATTAAATCACTCAATGATGATGTAATATCTCAGTACGAGCTGGTTGAATCTCTAGCACAGTTGTAATCAAATGAATAAATGTATAAAGAAGTTCGAATTACTGTTCATTATTCACTGTTGAGCCAGATAAATACAATAAGTATTTGAATTGTTTACTCGCTTTGACACTCGACAACCTTAAACGAGTGTATTATGTCTTCAAGTTACATTCGTTTTCCAATTTAGAGTTGGCAGATTTATCTGAGTATAATAAAATATTGGGCTGCCTTTCAACGTTCATCAACAAAAGGTGGCCATTTGGATTTATTATGTGTTGTGACAATCCCAATGAGGTGATGTTTTTGTCTTAACTTTGTATTATTTCGCCATATTTCATCACATCTGGTTTTACTAAATACAAGCTGCAATTTTGATGTTTCGCTAGTAATAATGTAGATTTTTTCCTTTTAACAGAAAAGAAATATGATGTTCAGATACCAGTTTTCTACATTAAGTATTTTTTTCACAACTTCTTTGTGCATCCGAGATCAATATGGAAATATTCCATTCAGTAATAGTGAATTGGAACATAGGAAAACATCACAACTATTTGCACCTTTTGAACGATTCAGCTCTTCTCGAGATAATTGCCTCCGTTTCTGGGATAACAACAAAGATTCTGCTCTCCGAATAAGGCAACTTAACATTTTGGTATGATAATTTCCATCGACAGCCTTGATGGAAGCACTACCGCATGTCTTCACTTTGACGCAAAACGTAACACTAGATACTATCCAATAGTCAAAACATCTTACAAGGTTTTTCCGAAAAAGGAGATGGATGAAAATAATTACACCAAAACAAGTTCTTCACTATACGGTGAAAGATTGGCTCAGAACACCTTACCAGCTATGATAAGTCCACGTTAGTTCGTAATATTTTTCATGGAAAAAGTTCCAACCTACGATTATATTATGCAAGAATGTATTCAGGAGCTTACACAACTTGTGTTCATTTCAATAACAAATTTCCAGAAAATGTTAGAATTTTTTAATCTTCCAAATTCCCTTCTTCAAATTTACTTCAAGCATTTCGGAAAAAATACTGACAAATTACACTACGTAATTGAAAAAACTGGACCCATCTTTTGAACCATCTTTCCACTTATTCAGTGGAAAGAATGTTGACAATTACAATGTTGTAAGTCCAGTTTCTTGTATGAACGTATATTGACTCCTTTCTGGGCTTTCTGCTCCTCGTTTATATTTTTTCACCTTAATTGATATGTGTGTATTCCTAAATGAACCTCAGATTGGCCACAAAGGTGAGTTTTGCGTGTGTCTAAGACGTGTTTTGCTACAGGTATATACATCTTGAAACCTTTACCAGTTTCCCAACAACCACTTATAAATTTATAACCTTTAATCAGACCTTCTCTACCAAGATTGTATAATAAATAAACTGAATACCAACAAGGGATGTTAAAGGAGAGATAAGATGGTGTTTTTCCTGTGAAAAGCACCCACAGCTTCGCGGAAATGCTCAACGTATTATTTTCCACAACGTCACTCTTTCGAGCATCCAACTTAGCAGGTATTTATTATGCACAATTTCATTTTGGTATATCATTATTCAAGCGATGTGTCAGGAATAGGAAATCTTACGTAGGCAGTTTTCAACGCGTTCTTCATACAGGTTGAAGTGAAGTTCGTTTCGAATATCCGAATATCCATATCTTCTGTGTTAGAGTGGAGATTAACATTACGAAACTCGATATCCAACATTAAGGGAGCTGAGGAAAACATTCGTAGTCAGCTGGGAACAAGTTGGTTCCCATTTTTGATAACAACAATTTCAGTTCTACCTGTTCACCCTCTACACACATAAAAATACTTCTGTAATGCCACCTTGGAAAATATTTGAAACCATTAACTTCCAGCTACTAATTTATTTCTGTCAGAAAAATGAACAGACCATCAACAAACGAATATTTATCATCAAAATCAGATAAACAATCAAAAATCATCCTGATTTCTTCAACGAAATTATCAATTCGAGATTACAAAGGTGCAAACATTGAATCTATCTCTTGGTTATCAGTGTTTGGACAGATGAAGTTCAAGTTGTTCTTATTTGAAGGAAGAAACTTCAAGTCAAACGACCAAGAAAAATTAATTCGTATAAAATTGTATGTTTCTACAGAAAAACATCAGCTTTCAGAAGCAAATTTTACAGTTAATATGTATTTGTTGTTTGTGTAAAGGAAATGAGTCATAATTGTACATAACTCTTGAAGCAGCTGACTTAAAAGACTGCAAAGAGATTATGTTTGAAACAATGGTTTTGATGGTTCGGGTTTATGCCAAAATAATACGAGCATCTTTACATGTCATGTGAAAAGACGATAAAATTTCAAGTCAATAACTCTTTCAGGGGTTTTAAGCTCGTAAAAATCTTACAGGCGAAAGACAGAGTCGCCCCAAGTAGGTTGAATTTCTACCCTTGAAATGTTTATGAAAAAATATTATTGACTCAACATTTTTTCTTTACTCAATGTAACTCTAAGGTGATCAAAATTTTGTTGACATCTGAAAGGTTATGAATACTTCTCAAGTTGAATGCAATACATATCATTAAATCGAAAACCATAACGATATATTTTCAAGCACTGTGGCATTGTTGGTGTATTTACCACTCTTCGTTGGAGGTGGGTTCCACCAATATAATCAATAGAACAGTTTGCAATTAAAGCAACATTCATTTCTGTTTGGACTCATTTTACCTTTCCTTTGTACGACGTCAATGGATTGGAAACATATTAATTCCAGGTTTTCAATACAAGAGCCCGATTGAAATATGTTATGGGCTGCAATAAACGAATTGATGCTTGGTAAAACTTCGAAGGAGCACATGTTGGTACATGCATACCGTCTAGAGTTCATTGCCACTGTTGTGCATTAGTCACTTTTTTATTACAATTACTAGATCGTCGGAAATATGCATTAACGACCGTCTATAAGCCTTCCAACAAATTCGTCACGAAGAAGTGACCACTGCATACTGCATTATGTTCCTTTGTAGCTAATTAGACCGGCGATATAACCAGAAAAAACCGTGGTCTACCTCATGATACATAATCGATGCAGAAATTAACTTTATTGTCTTGTTTTAGATCATTGACAAATTGTAAAATATGTCCAATAAGAAAATTTGAATAAAAATTCAAAGTATCCATCATTAAAATCCTAATGAAGTTTGATTCACTAATATTACTATAAAAGTTGATCCAATTTGGTACCGTTTAAGTCGAACAGCTGCATGTGAAAAACGCGTGTTTGAGATATTGATTGGTTCGTTTAACACTTGTTCAAATTGCTTAACTATTTCGAGGACAAAAATATTGCTGTACGAAATTCATATCGGAATTCACAGAACGATTACGACAGTCTCACCCAGCAAGCTGTTAGTTCTTAATTGAAAAATTTTGAAAGGACAGAAAGCATTGATAGCAGAATATAAAGTGTGTTTATTAATCTTGCTTCCATGCGAGTAATATTACTTTTTATGTTTTGTCTTTCTTAACAGCAAATCTTCAATATTCAGGTTTACCTTTACCACAAGAAGTTTGAACGAACCCCATATCCAAGAATTCGATAATTCCTCCGCTCTAAAGCAGGATGTGCCCCCGTCCAGATAATTATTGTCACTTACAAATGATAACTTCCGGTGAATTCGATATCTTTTTGACCCTTGGGGTAAGTGAATACAAAATTACCATTCGGGTACACCCTGTATATGTCCATATGATATCATACACTTAGAGCCATTTCCTTGTCACCAGAGCGTTTCAAAGTAAACTCGAAAATGAAAAATGCAAAAAATTCATCATCGTTTCTCTCGAAAACTAGGGTAGATATTGTCGAGTTTTATATGAAAATGTAGGTTTTCGAAGTCGCTTGATTGGATACGAAGAAAATAGTCGCAGTTTTCCAGATTTTAAAAATTTTCACCTGCAAAATGAGAATTTTTGAAATTTTGGAAATTTCGATTTCGCATATCTCGACTAATTGGCTCCGGATTGAGATGGGGTTTGCAGAGTGGTGATCAGCGTTGAGGACACTTTCTCCCTAGCACAAAAAATCGCAATCGAAAATTTCGAAATTTTGGCCGAAAAAATCCAAAGGGGTAGACCCCCCAAAAACGCTATATTTTGCATTCTCTAAGGAAATCGCCTGACTCTATGGGCCTTTTTGGATATGGAGGTTTTTGAACCGGTCGGGAACTATCAGAAAAAAACTGAGTGTATCACTTAGAGCCATTTCCTTGTCACCAGAGCGTTTCAAAGTAAACTCGAAAATGAAAAATGCAAAAAATTCATCATCGTTTCTCTCGAAAACTAGGGTAGATATTGTCGAGTTTTATATGAAAATGTAGGTTTTCGAAGTCGCTTGATTGGATACGAAGAAAATAGTCGCAGTTTTCCGGATTTTAAAAATTTTCACCTGCAAAATGAGAATTTTTGAAATTTTGGAAATTTCGATTTCGCATATCTCGACTAATTGGCTCCGGATTGAGATGGGGTTTGCAGAGTGGTGATCAGCGTTGAGGACACTTTCTCCCTAGCACAAAAAATCGCAATCGAAAATTTCGAAATTTTGGCCGAAAAAATCCAAAGGGGTAGACCCCCCCAAAAACGCTATATTTTGCATTCTCTAAGGAAATCGCCTGACTCTATGGGCCTTTTTGGATATGGAGGTTCTTAAACCGGTCGGGAACTATCAGAAAAAACACTGAGTGTATCACTTAGAGCCATTTCCTTGTCACCAGAGCGTTTCAAAGTAAACTCGAAAATGAAAAATGCAAAAAATTCATCATCGTTTCTCTCGAAAACTAGGGTAGATATTGTCGAGTTTTATATGAAAATGTGGATTTTCGAAGTCGCTTGATTGGATATGAAGAAAAAATTCGCAGTTTTCCGGATTTTAAAAATTTTCACCTGCAAAATGAGAATTTTTGAAATTTTGGAAATTTCGATCTCGCATATCTCGACTAATTGGCTCCGGATTGAGATGGGGTTTTCAGAGTGGTGATCAGCGTTGAGGACACTTTCTCCCTAGCACAAAAAATCGCAATCGAAAATTTCGAAATTTTGGCCGAAAAAATCCAAAGGGGTAGACCCCCCCAAAAACGCTATATTTTGCATTCTCTAAGGAAATCGCCTGACTCTATGGGCCTTTTTGGATATGGAGGTTTTTGAACCGGTCGGGAACTATCAGAAAAAACACTGAGTGTATCACTTAGAGCCATTTCCTTGTCACCAGAGCGTTTCAAAGTAAACTCGAAAATGAAAAATGCAAAAAATTCATCATCGTTTCTCTCGAAAACTAGGGTAGATATTGTCGAGTTTTATATGAAAATGTAGGTTTTCGAAGTCGCTTGATTGGATACGAAGAAAATAGTCGCAGTTTTCCGGATTTTAAAAATTTTCACCTGCAAAATGAGAATTTTTGAAATTTTGGAAATTTCGATTTCGCATATCTCGACTAATTGGCTACGGATTGAGATGGGGTTTTCAGAGTGGTGATCAGCGTTGAGGACACTTTCTCCCTAGCACAAAAAATCGCAATCGAAAATTTCGAAATTTTGGCCGAAAAAATCCAAAGGGGTAGACCCCCCCAAAAACGCTATATTTTGCATTCTCTAAGGAAATCGCCTGACTCTATGGGCCTTTTTGGATATGGAGGTTTTTGAACCGGTCGGGAACTATCAGAAAAAACACTGAGTGTATCACTTAGAGCCATTTCCTTGTCACCAGAGCGTTTCAAAGTAAACTCGAAAATGAAAAATGCAAAAAATTCATCATCGTTTCTCTCGAAAACTAGGGTAGATATTGTCGAGTTTTATATGAAAATGTAGGTTTTCGAAGTCGCTTGATTGGATACGAAGAAAATAGTCGCAGTTTTCCGGATTTTAAAAATTTTCACCTGCAAAATGAGAATTTTTGAAATTTTGGAAATTTCGATTTCGCATATCTCGACTAATTGGCTCCGGATTGAGATGGGGTTTGCAGAGTGGTGATCAGCGATGAGGACACTTTCTCCCTAGCACAAAAAATCGCAATCGAAAATTTCGAAATTTTGGCCGAAAAAATCCAAAGGGGTAGACCCCCCCAAAAACGCTATATTTTGCATTCTCTAAGGAAATCGCCTGACTCTATGGGCCTTTTTGGATATGGAGGTTTTTAAACCGGTCGGGAACTATCAGAAAAAACACTGAGTGTATCACTTAGAGCCATTTCCTTGTCACCAGAGCGTTTCAAAGTAAACTCGAAAATGAAAAATGCAAAAAATTCATCATCGTTTCTCTCGAAAACTAGGGTAGATATTGTCGAGTTTTATATGAAAATGTAGGTTTTCGAAGTCGCTTGATTGGATACGAAGAAAAAATTCGCAGTTTTCCGGATTTTAAAAATTTTCACCTGCAAAATGAGAATTTTTGAAATTTTGGAAATTTCGATTTCGCATATCTCGACTAATTGGCTCCGGATTGAGATGGGGTTTGCAGAGTGGTGATCAGCGTTGAGGACACTTTCTCCCTAGCACAAAAAATCGCAATCGAAAATTTCGAAATTTTGGCCGAAAAAATCCAAAGGGGTAGACCCCCCAAAAACGCTATATTTTGCATTCTCTAAGGAAATCGCCTGACTCTATGGGCCTTTTTGGATATGGAGGTTTTTGAACCGGTCGGGAACTATCAGAAAAAACACTGAGTGTATCACTTAGAGCCATTTCCTTGTCACCAGAGCGTTTCAAAGTAAACTCGAAAATGAAAAATGCAAAAAATTCATCATCGTTTCTCTCGAAAACTAGGGTAGATATTGTCGAGTTTTATATGAAAATGTAGGTTTTCGAAGTCGCTTGATTGGATACGAAGAAAATAGTCGCAGTTTTCCGGATTTTAAAAATTTTCACCTGCAAAATGAGAATTTTTGAAATTTTGGAAATTTCGATTTCGCATATCTCGACTAATTGGCTCCGGATTGAGATGGGGTTTTCAGAGTGGTGATCAGCGTTGAGGACACTTTCTCCCTAGCACAAAAAATCGCAATCGAAAATTTCGAAATTTTGGCCGAAAAAATCCAAAGGGGTAGACCCCCCCAAAAACGCTATATTTTGCATTCTCTAAGGAAATCGCCTGACTCTATGGGCCTTTTTGGATATGGAGGTTTTTGAACCGGTCGGGAACTATCAGAAAAAACACTGAGTGTATCACTTAGAGCCATTTCCTTGTCACCAGAGCGTTTCAAAGTAAACTCGAAAATGAAAAATGCAAAAAATTCATCATCGTTTCTCTCGAAAACTAGGGTAGATATTGTCGAGTTTTATATGAAAATGTAGGTTTTCGAAGTCGCTTGATTGGATACGAAGAAAATAGTCGCAGTTTTCCGGATTTTAAAAATTTTCACCTGCAAAATGAGAATTTTTGAAATTTTGGAAATTTCGATTTCGCATATCTCGACTAATTGGCTCCGGATTGAGATGGGTTTGCAGAGTGGTGATCAGCGTTGAGGACACTTTCTCCCTAGCACAAAAAATCGCAATCGAAAATTTCGAAATTTTGGCCGAAAAAATCCAAAGGGGTAGACCCCCCCAAAAACGCTATATTTTGCATTCTCTAAGGAAATCGCCTGACTCTATGGGCCTTTTTGGATATGGAGGTTTTTGAACCGGTCGGGAACTATCAGAAAAAACACTGAGTGTATCACTTAGAGCCATTTCCTTGTCACCAGAGCGTTTCAAAGTAAACTCGAAAATGAAAAATGCAAAAAATTCATCATCGTTTCTCTCGAAAACTAGGGTAGATATTGTCGAGTTTTATATGAAAATGTAGGTTTTCGAAGTCGCTTGATTGGATACGAAGAAAATAGTCGCAGTTTTCCGGATTTTAAAAATTTTCACCTGCAAAATGAGAATTTTTGAAATTTTGGAAATTTCGATTTCGCATATCTCGACTAATTGGCTCCGGATTGAGATGGGGTTTGCAGACTGGTGATCAGCGATGAGGACACTTTCTCCCTAGCACAAAAAATCGCAATCGAAAATTTCGAAATTTTGGCCGAAAAAATCCAAAGGGGTAGACCCCCCCAAAAACGCTATATTTTGCATTCTCTAAGGAAATCGCCTGACTCTATGGGCCTTTTTGGATATGGAGGTTTTTAAACCGGTCGGGAACTATCAGAAAAAACACTGAGTGTATCACTTAGAGCCATTTCCTTGTCACCAGAGCGTTTCAAAGTAAACTCGAAAATGAAAAATGCAAAAAATTCATCATCGTTTCTCTCGAAAACTAGGGTAGATATTGTCGAGTTTTATATGAAAATGTAGGTTTTCGAAGTCGCTTGATTGGATACGAAGAAAATAGTCGCAGTTTTCCGGATTTTAAAAATTTTCACCTGCAAAATGAGAATTTTTGAAATTTTGGAAATTTCGATTTCGCATATCTCGACTAATTGGCTCCGGATTGAGATGGGGTTTGCAGACTGGTGATCAGCGATGAGGACACTTTCTCCCTAGCACAAAAAATCGCAATCGAAAATTTCGAAATTTTGGCCGAAAAAATCCAAAGGGGTAGACCCCCCCAAAAACGCTATATTTTGCATTCTCTAAGGAAATCGCCTGACTCTATGGGCCTTTTTGGATATGGAGGTTTTAAACCGGTCGGGAACTATCAGAAAAAACACTGAGTGTATCACTTAGAGCCATTTCCTTGTCACCAGAGCGTTTCAAAGTAAACTCGAAAATGAAAAATGCAAAAAATTCATCATCGTTTCTCTCGAAAACTAGGGTAGATATTGTCGAGTTTTATATGAAAATGTAGGTTTTCGAAGTCGCTTGATTGGATACGAAGAAAATAGTCGCAGTTTTCCGGATTTTAAAAATTTTCACCTGCAAAATGAGAATTTTTGAAATTTTGGAAATTTCGATTTCGCATATCTCGACTAATTGGCTCCGGATTGAGATGGGGTTTGCAGACTGGTGATCAGCGATGAGGACACTTTCTCCCTAGCACAAAAAATCGCAATCGAAAATTTCGAAATTTTGGCCGAAAAAATCCAAAGGGGTAGACCCCCCCAAAAACGCTATATTTTGCATTCTCTAAGGAAATCGCCTGACTCTATGGGCCTTTTTGGATATGGAGGTTTTTAAACCGGTCGGGAACTATCAGAAAAAACACTGAGTGTATCACTTAGAGCCATTTCCTTGTCACCAGAGCGTTTCAAAGTAAACTCGAAAATGAAAAATGCAAAAAATTCATCATCGTTTCTCTCGAAAACTAGGGTAGATATTGTCGAGTTTTATATGAAAATGTAGGTTTTCGAAGTCGCTTGATTGGATACGAAGAAAAAAGTCGCAGTTTTCCGGATTTTAAAAATTTTCACCTGCAAAATGAGAATTTTTGAAATTTTGGAAATTTCGATTTCGCATATCTCGACTAATTGGCTCCGGATTGAGATGGGGTTTGCAGAGTGGTGATCAGCGTTGAGGACACTTTCTCCCTAGCACAAAAAATCGCAATCGAAAATTTCGAAATTTTGGCCGAAAAAATCCAAAGGGGTAGACCCCCCCAAAAACGCTATATTTTGCATTCTCTAAGGAAATCGCCTGACTCTATGGGCCTTTTTGGATATGGAGGTTTTTGAACCGGTCGGGAACTATCAGAAAAAACACTGAGTGTATCACTTAGAGCCATTTCCTTGTCACCAGAGCGTTTCAAAGTAAACTCGAAAATGAAAAATGCAAAAAATTCATCATCGTTTCTCTCGAAAACTAGGGTAGATATTGTCGAGTTTTATATGAAAATGTAGGTTTTCGAAGTCGCTTGATTGGATACGAAGAAAAAAGTCGCAGTTTTCCGGATTTTAAAAATTTTCACCTGCAAAATGAGAATTTTTGAAATTTTGGAAATTTCGATTTCGCATATCTCGACTAATTGGCTCCGGATTGAGATGGGGTTTTCAGAGTGGTGATCAGCGTTGAGGACACTTTCTCCCTAGCACAAAAAATCGCAATCGAAAATTTCGAAATTTTGGCCGAAAAAATCCAAAGGGGTAGACCCCCCCAAAAACGCTATATTTTGCATTCTCTAAGGAAATCGCCTGACTCTATGGGCCTTTTTGGATATGGAGGTTTTTGAACCGGTCGGGAACTATCAGAAAAAACACTGAGTGTATCACTTAGAGCCATTTCCTTGTCACCAGAGCGTTTCAAAGTAAACTCGAAAATGAAAAATGCAAAAAATTCATCATCGTTTCTCTCGAAAACTAGGGTAGATATTGTCGAGTTTTATATGAAAATGTAGGTTTTCGAAGTCGCTTGATTGGATACGAAGAAAATAGTCGCAGTTTTCCGGATTTTAAAAATTTTCACCTGCAAAATGAGAATTTTTGAAATTTTGGAAATTTCGATTTCGCATATCTCGACTAATTGGCTCCGGATTGAGATGGGGTTTTCAGAGTGGTGATCAGCGTTGAGGACACTTTCTCCCTAGCACAAAAAATCGCAATCGAAAATTTCGAAATTTTGGCCGAAAAAATCCAAAGGGGTAGACCCCCCCAAAAACGCTATATTTTGCATTCTCTAAGGAAATCGCCTGACTCTATGGGCCTTTTTGGATATGGAGGTTTTTGAACCGGTCGGGAACTATCAGAAAAAACACTGAGTGTATCACTTAGAGCCATTTCCTTGTCACCAGAGCGTTTCAAAGTAAACTCGAAAATGAAAAATGCAAAAAATTCATCATCGTTTCTCTCGAAAACTAGGGTAGATATTGTCGAGTTTTATATGAAAATGTAGGTTTTCGAAGTCGCTTGATTGGATACGAAGAAAATAGTCGCAGTTTTCCGGATTTTAAAAATTTTCACCTGCAAAATGAGAATTTTTGAAATTTTGGAAATTTCGATTTCGCATATCTCGACTAATTGGCTCCGGATTGAGATGGGGTTTTCAGAGTGGTGATCAGCGTTGAGGACACTTTCTCCCTAGCACAAAAAATCGCAATCGAAAATTTCGAAATTTTGGCCGAAAAAATCCAAAGGGGTAGACCCCCCCAAAAACGCTATATTTTGCATTCTCTAAGGAAATCGCCTGACTCTATGGGCCTTTTTGGATATGGAGGTTTTTGAACCGGTCGGGAACTATCAGAAAAAACACTGAGTGTATCACTTAGAGCCATTTCCTTGTCACCAGAGCGTTTCAAAGTAAACTCGAAAATGAAAAATGCAAAAAATTCATCATCGTTTCTCTCGAAAACTAGGGTAGATATTGTCGAGTTTTATATGAAAATGTAGGTTTTCGAAGTCGCTTGATTGGATACGAAGAAAATAGTCGCAGTTTTCCGGATTTTAAAAATTTTCACCTGCAAAATGAGAATTTTTGAAATTTTGGAAATTTCGATTTCGCATATCTCGACTAATTGGCTCCGGATTGAGATGGGGTTTTGCAGAGTGGTGATCAGCGTTGAGGACACTTTCTCCCTAGCACAAAAAATCGCAATCGAAAATTTCGAAATTTTGGCCGAAAAAATCCAAAGGGGTAGACCCCCCCAAAAACGCTATATTTTGCATTCTCTAAGGAAATCGCCTGACTCTATGGGCCTTTTTGGATATGGAGGTTTTTGAACCGGTCGGGAACTATCAGAAAAAACACTGAGTGTATCACTTAGAGCCATTTCCTTGTCACCAGAGCGTTTCAAAGTAAACTCGAAAATGAAAAATGCAAAAAATTCATCATCGTTTCTCTCGAAAACTAGGGTAGATATTGTCGAGTTTTATATGAAAATGTAGGTTTTCGAAGTCGCTTGATTGGATACGAAGAAAATAGTCGCAGTTTTCCGGATTTTAAAAATTTTCACCTGCAAAATGAGAATTTTTGAAATTTTGGAAATTTCGATTTCGCATATCTCGACTAATTGGCTCCGGATTGAGATGGGGTTTGCAGACTGGTGATCAGCGATGAGGACACTTTCTCCCTAGCACAAAAAATCGCAATCGAAAATTTCGAAATTTTGGCCGAAAAAATCCAAAGGGGTAGACCCCCCCAAAAACGCTATATTTTGCATTCTCTAAGGAAATCGCCTGACTCTATGGGCCTTTTTGGATATGGAGGTTTTTGAACCGGTCGGGAACTATCAGAAAAAACACTGAGTGTATCACTTAGAGCCATTTCCTTGTCACCAGAGCGTTTCAAAGTAAACTCGAAAATGAAAAATGCAAAAAATTCATCATCGTTTCTCTCGAAAACTAGGGTAGATATTGTCGAGTTTTATATGAAAATGTAGGTTTTCGAAGTCGCTTGATTGGATACGAAGAAAATAGTCGCAGTTTTCCGGATTTTAAAAATTTTCACCTGCAAAATGAGAATTTTTGAAATTTTGGAAATTTCGATTTCGCATATCTCGACTAATTGGCTCCGGATTGAGATGGGGTTTGCAGACTGGTGATCAGCGATGAGGACACTTTCTCCCTAGCACAAAAAATCGCAATCGAAAATTTCGAAATTTTGGCCGAAAAAATCCAAAGGGGTAGACCCCCCCAAAAACGCTATATTTTGCATTCTCTAAGGAAATCGCCTGACTCTATGGGCCTTTTTGGATATGGAGGTTTTTAAACCGGTCGGGAACTATCAGAAAAAACACTGAGTGTATCACTTAGAGCCATTTCCTTGTCACCAGAGCGTTTCAAAGTAAACTCGAAAATGAAAAATGCAAAAAATTCATCATCGTTTCTCTCGAAAACTAGGGTAGATATTGTCGAGTTTTATATGAAAATGTAGGTTTTCGAAGTCGCTTGATTGGATACGAAGAAAATAGTCGCAGTTTTCCGGATTTTAAAAATTTTCACCTGCAAAATGAGAATTTTTGAAATTTTGGAAATTTCGATTTCGCATATCTCGACTAATTGGCTCCGGATTGAGATGGGGTTTGCAGACTGGTGATCAGCGATGAGGACACTTTCTCCCTAGCACAAAAAATCGCAATCGAAAATTTCGAAATTTTGGCCGAAAAAATCCAAAGGGGTAGACCCCCCCAAAAACGCTATATTTTGCATTCTCTAAGGAAATCGCCTGACTCTATGGGCCTTTTTGGATATGGAGGTTTTTGAACCGGTCGGGAACTATCAGAAAAAACACTGAGTGTATCACTTAGAGCCATTTCCTTGTCACCAGAGCGTTTCAAAGTAAACTCGAAAATGAAAAATGCAAAAAATTCATCATCGTTTCTCTCGAAAACTAGGGTAGATATTGTCGAGTTTTATATGAAAATGTAGGTTTTCGAAGTCGCTTGATTGGATACGAAGAAAATAGTCGCAGTTTTCCGGATTTTGAAAATTTTCACCTGCAAAATGAGAATTTTTGAAATTTTGGAAATTTCGATTTCGCATATCTCGACTAATTGGCTCCGGATTGAGATGGGGTTTGCAGAGTGGTGATCAGCGTTGAGGACACTTTCTCCCTAGCACAAAAAATCGCAATCGAAAATTTCGAAATTTTGGCCGAAAAAATCCAAAGGGGTAGACCCCCCCAAAAACGCTATATTTTGCATTCTCTAAGGAAATCGCCTGACTCTATGGGCCTTTTTGGATATGGAGGTTCTTAAACCGGTCGGGAACTATCAGAAAAAACACTGAGTGTATCACATACACCATACAAGAATAAATTGAACCATTCGATAGAATGCAATCGAACTGTGAAAACAGAACACAGAAACACATTATTGATTGAAATATCATTTGTTTAAAGTATCGAGGGCACTGTCGAATTTTTTTAATGATCCCACATCACCGTTGCAGGCAGTTACTGCAAAATAAGCTGTGAGATTACCGCTAATCTGATGTTCATCCGAGGAGAAAGTAAAAGAATAGTAATGAAATACATACATATCATTGCATGAAACTCTGTTTATTGAAAGAGATCATTCCTGTTTTGGATGGTTTGTTCAGTTCATATTCAAAGCTGCATTTTATTTTAGGCATACCATCGAAGACCCACGGATGGTGCGTGGCTAAAAATAATCATTAAGGGGTCATTCATTAGCAACTAACGACGCAGCCACATTTTGAATACCATGTTGGTCGATTTTTAAATATCACTGACCTGATCTCACCGGTAACTGATTACGTTGTCTATATTGATAAATTAAGGGAAGTTCCAACCAGTTCTGTTCCAAAATTGAAAAAATGTTCGAAATCGAAGAAGGAATATGTAGAAAATATCACAACTTCAGATTGGGAAAAGTTGTATCGAAAATTTAAAAAAATAATAATGAAAACATACGCACTTTCTCGTTGTGCTTCCGAAGGACAGATAAATAAATATTGTGAGGCTAGTGTGAAGGAAGGATAAATTTGATAGAGTTCAAACATGAGTCATTCTCAGATTAAAACTAAACATCGTATAATACGGGAACCGATTGCTGTTGATAAAGGCGGATATTTCAAAGGGTTTTCGAGGAAATTACGGACTACATATGCCACATATTTCAATTTTATCGATTCAATTGTCAATCAGGGCAAAGGCACGGCTCTACAGCCGGCGACTTCAAACAATGTAGTTTTTGAAGTCCGTCTATTAACAATTAATGAGAAATTTAACACAAAGGAACATTTTTCTGGTAAAACCTGTCCATTCTGTAAACATCAGTATGAATATTATTTAAATTTTGGTTAATTATTATGGAATATACTTATTCTAAAAAAAGTACTTCCGATGTAACTCAGGAAAAACGTATCAAGCTTTTTGTTGAATAACATTTCGATATGGTAAGGTACTATGAGAATTTATCTTTGTGTTTTCGAGATGAGACTCATTGTAACAGTAACATATTCAAGTTATACATTTTTAAAATTTTTAACTCACAGTGCCATCTATTTGATAGAGGGGAAATAGAATCTGCAATGAATGTTGAAAGGAACCTATGTGAAGATTTATCATCATTGATTGCTCCGACCTGAATTTGAATTGAGTACCTACGTTTTTTTAAGTCTTACAAAATAACTGAATTAAATTGAGTTTGTATATCCTCAGCGTATGATGAAAACAGCGAATATTGGAGAATTAAAATAATTATTTCGCCAGATGAAACAGTCAAAATTTCTTTTATAAAATGTAATAAAAAATCGAATGTCTTGTATAATTCATATATTGGATCAATTAAGAAAAAAATTACATACCCATTCATAAAATTCAATAGTATAAAAAAATACGAAACAATTGTGTGTATAAAAACGATTTCATTTTAAAATGAAACTTACAATTACCTCATTGTTACATA
>CM076612.1:28439489-28611806 GCA_038502775.1 Hippodamia convergens | reverse complement strand
AGTACTTTTGCTTTTAAATTATGGATGGGGACACATCGATTTCAATCGTTGAAATGATGTATTTTCAACCGAAGGCAAAGACTTTTCCACCCTCTGACTTTTTGTCTCTTATGATCCCGCGAAGTGAATTTCATGAAGAAAAAGATATTACTAAATAGCATTCAGGTTCGATAACAAATTGAAAACAGGTTCAGCTTTCATAGATTTATCGTCTGCCTACGACACGGTATGGAAAGATGGTTTGATCTATAAACTTCATACACATCTTAAATGTGGAAAGGTGATTCGTCTATTAGAGAATATGTTGTCGGATAGGAGACTTCGTGTTTTTGTTGATGATAATAATAGTTACTTCAGAACTTTTAACAATGGTTTTCCACAAGGATCTGCTTTAGCACCCCTTCTTTTCAATTTATATTTATGTGATATTCCTTGTACTTCATCTGAAAAATTCATTTACACCGACGATATTGCACTCGCTTTCCGACATTCTGATTTTCAAAGTTTCGAGGAAAATTCTGATCTGAATATTCCGAAAAATTATCTTTTCGAGTCTCCAAATCCGAATAAAACCGAGGTTTCGTTTTTTCATTTGAATAAACATCAAAAATTTAGAAAATTAAATGTTCTTTTCGGGAACTTTCCTTTTAAACATAATTTTACTCCCAAATACTAAGGTGTTGAATTAGATTCCTCTCTGAATTGAGAAATAACATTCTACAGAAACTTGCTGGGGTGCTGACCCGACCACTCTTCGCACAGCAATCCTTGAAAGTGCCCTGAATTCGCTTTCGTACCAGGAAGAGTTGAGGATGGGCTTCTAGCTTTCTTTAACCCTTCTAACGGACGTAGTACTTTTGCTTTTAAATGATGGATGGGGACACATCGATTTCAATCATTGAAATGATGTATTTTCAACCGAAGGCAAAGACTTTTCCACCCTCTGATTTTTTGTCTCTTATGATCCCGCGAAGTGAATTTCATGAAGAAAAAGATATTTCTAAATAGCATTCAGGTTCGATAACAAATTAAAAACAGGTTCAGCTTTCATAGATTCATCGTCTGCCTACGACACGGTATGGAAAGATGGTTGTATAGAAGATTTCGTGTTTTTGTTGAGGATAATAGTAGTAACTTCTAAACTTTGAACAATGGTCTTCCACAACGATCTGTTTTAGCGCCCCTTCTTTTCAATTTTTATTGATGTGATATTCCTTGTACTTCATCTGAAAAATTCATTCACGCCGACGATATTGCACTCGCTTTCCGACATTCTGATTTTCGAAGTATTGAGGAAAATTTAACTTCTGATCTGAATATTTTGAAAAATTATCTTTTCGAATGGCGTTTGTGTCCAAATCCGAATAAAGCCGAGGTTTCGTTTTTTCATTTGAATAAACATCAAAAATTTAGAAAATTAAATGTTCTTTTCGGGAACTTTCCTTTAAAACATAATTTTACTCCAAATACTTAGGTGTTAAATTAGATTCCTCTCTGAATTACAAAGCACATTTGGATGACTCACGGATGAAGCTGAAAACGAGAAATAACATTCTACAGAAACTTGCTGGTACGTCATGGGGTGCTGACCCGACTACTCTTCGCACAGCAACCCTTGCCCTGGTTTTTTCCACCGCTGAATATTGTTGCCCTGTTTGGCTCAATAGTGTTCATGTTCAGAAAATCGACGCATAGCTCAATTTATCAATGAGAATAATTACTGGAACCATCCGATCTACACCTATCCATTGACTACCAGTGCTATCAAATATAGTTCCTCCCCATATTCGAAGACAGTCTGCAACTTGGAATAAATTCAATTTATTTCCGGATTCTTTTCCGATACTTTCCTACGTTCCAGAAAATAGAATTCCAAGACTGAAATCCCGTAAACCTATTTGGTCGAATAACTTTCTGAATTCGAACTTCAGCTACAAGGAAATCTGGAAATCCGAATCAGATATCTAATATCTGATCCATCGAATGAAGTTCCTGGTTTTAAGCTTCCCAGAAGAATATGGTCCCTTCTTAATCGAATAAGAACAGGTCATGGTCGTACCAATAGCATGCTTTTCAAGTGGGATTCAGTTGATAGTCCTAATTGTGAGTGTGGTGAATCAGAGGAAACAGTTGAACACCCAATTAATAATTGTTCGATTCATAAATTTCAAGATGGCATTAGAGCCATACACAATGTATCAAATTCATTTTTGCAATGGGTTGAAAATTTTAGATCAATTTGATGAAGTATAAATTGCATTCTCTTGCTGTTCTGTCTTTTTTTATTTTCAGGTTGGAGTTTGTGTTTGGAAATCCTTCCTCCGAAGAGCCGTTCCGATAATCGTGATGTCCTTTAATATAAAATATTGAGATACAACAATTTTATTTTATTTTTTTTTTTTACGGGGAGACAGGTTTTTTAAGCTGATGTTTTTCCCCTGGCTCTATAATATCGTATGATACTATAGTATCATATATATTCCTTATCCCATAGTGATTGAAAAAGTTTCCCGAATGATTTTGTTCGGGGGACATATTTTGACGTATATTTGAGGTTTGAACGAGCAATCTCCTAAGAGGGGGCGTTTCAACACCTAAAAATTGATTAGGGGAGAAGGCTTAAGTGATAATTCATTTGAAAGAACTTGGAAGCCTTTTTACAACTGTGTAAAAAAAACGTAATTTGGATGAACCATTTTCGCCAAAAATCAATTTATTAACTCAAAGTTCTCTGACAGCCTGAAAATTTGGCGAATTGTAAATGATTGTCGTTAAATAAGTCAAATTATGCTGAACCATGTAGAATACGGTTTTCTTCAAGATTATTAATTTATGGAAGTCAATGCAGGAAAATTCGAACATTTGATGTACAAACGCAGATCAAACATTTTTGATTGTTAGCATGATTAAACAATTTTTGCTTTGAAGGCACTCTCATTCTCTCTACCTGAGAACTGAGAACTTACTAAAAATGGTTCATTTTGCTCTGGTTGAATCAAGACTCAGATATGCAGTCGTGTCTTGGTGTGCAATAGTGCTGGACGCGAATTAGTTTTCAGATGACAGAGACGTGAAGTCAGAATCCTAGGTAGAGTTGGTTATCGGGATTGCTGCAAACATGTTTTCAAAAGGCTAGGTATACTTACTTTTCCATCCTCATTCATACTTGAAAACTTATTTTATGTTCATGCTCATAAGAAAAATTATCGTTTGCAATCAGATATAAATGAGTATGATACAAGAAACAAAACGTTAATAAGAAAAGATTTCAAGAGATTAACGAAATCCCAAAAGAGTTCAGTTGTCTGTGCTGCCTCATTGTATAATGAACTACCTAGCGAGTTAAGGGATCTACCTTTCACGAAATTCAAAACAACAATAAAATCAATATTGGTAGACAATGTTTTTTATTCGATAGATGAATATTGTTCACACTGGTAGGTAACTAGAATAATTCTAGATTGTATCGACTTTCGTCTCTGCATGTATGAGCTAGTTTTAGGAATTTTTTAGTGTACAATATTTTCTTATTTTGTTTATAATTATTTTGCAATTGACTTTGAAAGTCATGTAGCCTTGAGGCTACATCTCTTTTTAATGCATTAGTTTGCAAGGTTCGAATTTTATCCATAAATATAACATGCAAATGTAAATTTTATTTCTCTATTTCAGTATCGTAATGAATTCATTACAGTACTGAAAGTAATGCTGTAATAAGTTGCATTACAGCATTGTTTTCAGTTATATTTTTCGTTTTGTGGTTGTCAGTACTGGCCTCCGATCCAATCAATTTTCGAATCAAATCAATTCTAATTCCGTGATCTGTCAAATTTCGTAAGTCACACCAACTGCCAAGCTACAATACAAAAGTCACAAATCTGAACTTTCATTTGATATTCGAGAGTATTTCACAAAAGTTGACTGAAACAGAGAAAATATCGTCTAATACTCGTTGCAGAAGGCAATTCCAACTCTCGCATTCGTGTTGGAATAGGAGCTCATTCTGCAACTTGTTTTAGAATATACTATCATGCAGTTGAAATGGTTGACATTTCATTACTGTATATTCTGTAATATTTCAGTGTTAATGGTAAAATGTAACATTTATTTTCTTTGACCTATGAAAGCAATTCTTGTAACTGCAATCTACACCAACACAAATCTACACAAACTCTACATGGAATTCAATTAAATTGATGAAAAAATGTAATTTTTTCAGATTTTGCAAGTTTGTAGAAAGGGCACAGTAAAAATGGGCTTGTAAAAATAACCAAAACATTCAAGGTGTGGCTCATTTGAGCTCTCACTAAACTCCTCTTCCTTATTCAATTTTAATCGAAAACAATGTTTCCATTATTTTCCTAAAACACTAGAACTTAAGGATTCAGGACACTCCAAACAAAATATTTCATCCTCATCACGTTCATCGTGGTCTTTTTCAAAAATTCCTGAAAATTGTCTCACGTAATTTATAGACTCCTCTATATGCCATACTTCATTCTCATTTCAATTTTAAACTTGACAAAACTGACGATATCCTCGATGACCTATCCCACGCCACTGTACGTTCCACTCATGGGCGCCCGCAGGGGGGGCCTGAGATTTCGATCTTTCCTTTCGTTTTTCGCACGACACCCTCAATATAATTCATCTAGCGAGAAAAAAGTGTTGGATTCACAACAATTTTCCGGTTTCCAAAGGACTTACTATGTAATCGGCAGATGTATTTAATGAATTGATAACTTTCTGAGGCGCGTTGAGCACCTTTTGGATGAACAAAAATCATGGATAGTTTTCGTTGACGATGAATTCCATGATTTTTGGTTAGCGCTCAAAGTGCCCCTAAGAAGGAAGAATAGAAAGGAACGAAACATTGATGTCGCCTGAGCCTCATCATTCTTTGAAAATTTTTATTTTGCCCCCCCTGAGAAAAAATCCTGCGGGCGCCCATGGTTCCACTACAAGAAAAATTGATTGAAAGCCACCGTAAAAAACAGCCTGAATCCGCAACGATTTCGCTGCTAACGATCTGCGATAATGGCACGTTAGATTCTAATAAATCGAACCGGTAATAAGCACACACCGTGTGTTCGGATTAGGATCCGCAGCGGAGTCTGGCGCCGTCCTAAAAAAGGTGCTCGCTCGATCGTAAACCGCGCCATGAGATTGGGACATATCCATAAAATTTCCATGCGGAGGAAGGAGTTGTAGAATCAAATCTAATTAACTTATTAATCTAGCAGGAAAGTTGCTTGGGACAGGGCCGGATCGCATGTCTTCGTGGAGATGTACTGCTCCCTACAAAAGCACTGGCGGATGCAGAAAATACTCGAGGGGAAGGAATGGTAAGGTGCCAAAAAAATCTTCAACTATTTTCTACTTTTATCCTGCAGAAATGCAGTCATTTTCTCCATTTGTGATCTTCAAGGTGTGCCACTGTTCAAAAGTTGGGCAACTTATATCAGACTAATTCCCTCTTGTTAAGGAATTTCTCAAAATGTGAAGTATCAAAATTTACTTTTTCATCTAAATCATTCTTTGCCCAATTCTCTATAATTTTAAAAGTTTCAGGTGGATATTAATTCTTAGTATTTGTATAAGTATAAAAACAGTCTGCAGTCACCGTCTTATTCGCTTATTGTATGTTCATTTCAAAATTTTACAGAGTCGATTCCATCTAGATTTGAATCAACTATAGGAGAATCTTTACGAAATTGTCAGGGGGATTTCAGGAAGATTAAAAATTATTTTGATAAGGTTCTTAGTATCACTACATTCATTGAGTAAGAGTTCAATTATTAAAATCTGAAAACAGGAACAGTATTCATGTGTGTGAAGTTGGCCTAGCACTAGATTTTCAAAAAAAACTTGTTGTGCTGACTTGTTCTAGGTTTGTGCTACTTTATGCCGTTGAATTTTTTTTATTAATTCCATGTGGTGCTCGAAATATTTTAAAAAACGAAAAACTTTTCGAAAACTTTGATGTCAATAACTGAAAAAAATTGTACTACAGATGTTCTGAGTCGTGTCCTTCAAATTTTTACGTAGGTTTGTCTCATTTTCTGAAAAATATGGAAAAAATGATAGCCAAGCACATTCGTTTTTTATTCTCACAAATGAATGGTAATATTTTGCTACATGCTGCCATTGCCGTAAATGTTTTCAAGAAAATTCTTCATTTTCCGAAAAAATTGAAAATTGAACGAAAAACAGCCCAGAACTTTCTTTTTTTCCTGACGAAAGCCGCAATTGGGCCCACTTTGGGTCGGTCAGATTTCCAAAACAAATCAACAGGTTGTCCTTGACATGAAGAAAATAAGAAAAATTTGTAAATTAAGAAAAATCAGCATACCTGTATGTGAATTTTCCCCAGACTTTTGGATTTTCCAGAAAAATTTTGTTGTACTGCATTGAGCTAAGTTTTTCTTTTATTACATACCTACAGTTTTCAAGATATTTCATACATATTTTGTAAAATATCTTGAGAACCGTATGAAGTTAAAACCAAATTCCAGCAGCACAAATCAGCACAAAACTATCACAATTAAGTACAACCAAAATTTTCCCGGAAATCCAGGAATGCTTGAAAAACCTCACACATACTGGTGCTAGGTATGCTAATTTTCCTACAATCTCTTGATTTTTATTATTTTCTCCATATGAGGAAAAATCTGTTGATATTTTCTGAAAATCTGACCGGCACATTTGCGGCACTTTCATTGAAATCAGTTGTCGTGGTTGTTAATTTCTTCATTTTTTAGGTGAATGAGCGCGAAATTTGTGAAAATTACAAGGCCTACGAGCAGCACAATTTCTTGTACATATTTTCTTTGGAAATAAAAAAAAAAATGCTTAGGCTTACTTTAATTCATATTTGTAAGGCCGGAAAATCTGAAGAATTTTGATGAAAATATTTACTGGTCCAGACGGCACAAATGTAGCACAAATTTTTTCCTTCACATTCTGAGAAGAAAACACGAAAATGCTGGGCTATTTTTTTTTTCAATTTCGATTTATCAGGAAACTAGACAAACTCTCGGAAAAATTCGAACGACACAACTTAGTACATGTTTAGCACAAATTGTTTCAGTCCTTGGAATCCCATTTTTCGAAAATTTCCGAGGTGGCCCACCTTCTCTGTTTTTGAATAATCTCGAGAACCACGTGGATTTAAAAAAAATTCAACGACACAAACAAGCCCAAACCTAGCCCAATTCAGCAGTTTTTTTGAGAACCCAAAAGTGCTGGGCCAATTGCACACCCATGTGGAAATATGGTTCGATTTACAAATTTTATAATCAAATAAAATGTGGAAAAATGGTAAGTCTATTAGAAAATATTTAATCAGAGAAAAGGTTTTGTGTTTTTGTGGATAATAATAGTACAGTAAGCTCCGATTATCCGATTCCGGTTTATCCGGGCGGCGGATTTTCCGTGCCAGGCGGTTAGATCAGGGGTTTTCACACAAAAACGTTCAACCAACTGCACAGACATTCGTTTCGGGGCATCCCCATTAACATTTGAGTACATTTACGACTATACATGCATTCCTGCATTTTTCCTCAACTGCTGTAATGGCTGACCAACTCGTGAATGTGAACAAACACAATGCATCGTACCGGTGCTATTAAAAAACGTGAAAGCAATGTTCATATCTTAATATTGAACAAAAAATGAAAATTATAACTTTTTAACATGTGTTAAAGCATCTTTTCTCCTAGGGGTATAGTGATTCACATAATAAATTGTATTGAAAAAAGAATACTAATGATTTCGATTATCCGTGTTTTCCATTATCCTGCGAAGGCTCGGTCCTGGCAGGCCCGGATAATCGGGGTTCTATTGTACATGGTAATTTTGAATTTTCGAACAATGGACTTTTAAATTGCATTTTTTCTGATGATATTGCTCTGGCTTTCCATCCTACCGAATTTTTTTTCACTTCCTCTCATTTTTAAAGCATTGGCACTGGTCTGATTGTTCTGTATCTGATTTTTTATAAGATGATACTAATCATTTATGTATTTTATGCAAATAAACCATTGTGTTTTTAATAATATAATCTTTTAATTTCAATCTGAATTTCCTCCATCAATCTGTATCTGGCTAATCCCGGAGATCTCTACCGGTCCTGCCTCTTCTACCAAACTAGGCATCGTCCGCAAAGGCGAAGATCGATTCTGGGCCAGTCTGACGCCGCCGATCTGAGCGTATTTTGATAATTCGCGGCAGCAGAAGAACGGCAGCACCTGCTCGATATTCCCACGGAGTGAGAAGTCACGACAAGATTGCGATCTTGCAAAACCGTCGTTGAATATTAATGAGCCCCGCCAGCCCCCGGTCGTTCTTTAAGGCAATTTGTTAATTAATTTACATTTTCGGTCGCTCGCCTGCTCGAGGACAGGCTGCCCTCATGTCGCGACCTGTTGCTGCCTGCCTTTCCTAGATTTTCACCGACCACGACGCCTGTCGGACGTGCAAATTGCTGAAGAAATATAAGGATCATAATAATAAGAAACAGATTGTTAATGAATGGATTTTTTTCTCGATATTTGCTCTACATGTTTCGCCTTACCCAGGCATCTTATGGAGCTCTGCAATTTGGGAAATCAATTTAACAATATATTTTTCATGACTCTACTTGCTCGTCCAAATGCGTATAATATGCAACATATTTTACAATTTGATTCCGCAGAACTGAATTAAATCTGATTTTACAGGATCTGTGTGAAGTTGTCACAGCACTTTTCGATTTTCGAATTTTTTTTTGTTGTGGTGGATTTTTACTGCTTTGAGACGATGACTTTTTTTATTTTCAATTCGTTCTCGAGATATTTGGGAAACCGAAAAAAATCTGCCATCAGCCCAGCACTTTTCAGAAAATTTGATTCCAATGACTGAAAGTCTGCTCAGTTTTGTTTTTTCTCCTCACAAATGAATGGAAAACTTTATGCTACGTTTGTGATATCTTGTGCCGTAAAAGTTATTTATGATATGAGTGTTTGAAGTGACGTATTATTTTGTGAGTGAAAGAGTTTGTGAAATGAGCGGAGCGAATTGAACAATTTCACGAACAAAATAAAATCACTTTTAACACAAATACCATACAATGTTTTTTTGTACAACTGCCCTATTTTGATAATTAAATGGGCGAAATTGCAATGACAATAAACTTCAAAATGCATTTTAATATTCAAATAATCTAAAGGTTGATGTGAATGGCAAACGTTGCCAATATAATTATAATTACTAACAAATGAGAAAAGACGCTGTCATTTGAATTTCGTTCCTGTCCAATTTTCGTCTTGGCTTTTTAACTGCTTAATATGTTTGTCGAGAGTCCAATTATTAATAAAAGTGACGATTTGGTTGTTCCTCTGGATATTGAAGAGTCTCCTACCTAAAAAATCTGTTCAGCACTACGATATTGCATATAACAATTTCCTGGCCTGATGTAAATTGAAAATTTCAGTGAAAGTGTTTTCCTGGCATACTTAGAAGAAAAATCAAAAATATGGAGTTCATCAACTTTGTGGAGCAAATTTTCAAGCGCCATTGTTAAAAATGGTGTGGATGTTAGTAAATATTTTAAGGTAATAGCATATTTAAAACAAAAAAGTGAAGGATATAGTCCCAAAAAATCGAAAATTCTCACTCGTGAACAAGTTGAAAAGTTTATAGAGGAGGCACCAGATGAGAAATACTTGATGGTTAAGGTTGCAACTATTTTCGGATTATTTGGAACCTGTTGGCGTGAAGAATTGTGTAATTTATCAGTGTTAGACATCGAAATAACAAATAAAACATTGGTTATACAACTTCCAAATACAAAAACGAAAGTCAGTCGTTCTTTAGTATTATTGGGAAGTATGTAGACTATTTTCATAAGTCCTTTGCACTGTACCCTTCTGTCACCAAACATCGTCATATTTTTCCTGAAATACGTGAATAATAAATGCACTGCCAATCCAGTTGGTATTAATACATTTGGGAAAATTCCATCTATTGTTGCCGAATTCCTCAAACTGCCAGAACCAGAGCAATATACAGGACACTATTTTCGAAGATCCCCCGCTTCATTGCTAGCAGAATCAGGCGCAAATATTACGGATATGAAAAAACATGGTGGATGGAATTCTACGATGGTAGCCGTGGGCTATGTTGATCTCGAACTCGAACGGCACAACTCAGTGCATTTGTAAGACAATTTTTTTCAGTTATTGAAATTAAATTTTTCGAAAAGTGTTAGGCTGGCACATTTTTTCAGTTTTGAAATACTTCGAGAACCACACGAAATTAAGAAAAAATTTCAACGGAACAAAGCAGCACAAATCTAGAACAATTCAGCACATTGAAAAAAAGTTTCAAAAATCCAAAACACCCTATTTTCAAAAATATTCCTCGACTTTTCCTATATAAACATTTCCTAAATATACTCAAAATAATTCTGATATGTATTTCGAAAATCTTTCTTGCCAAAATTCAAGTTCTAATTGTTAAATTCAATCAACACATATACCGGAAAATGGAACAAATACAAATCCAAATATTTACACGTGGATATAAGTCAATGTCATGTTGACACTGAAATATTTCCTCGTTAAAATGTCCAAAAGGAAGTTATTTGAATGTGTTTATCCAGTATAAACACTCTCATGAGTGCTAATATTTTGATTCGAGCTTCATTTACATATCCGAGAAAGGTTGAGGAAATGCAGGAACTGTTGTTTGAATTACTCATGGAAATGGGAATAGGCCATCGTAATGTTTTCATCCGTATTTACGTAAAGTTGAAAAATTCGAGGTACATATATCGTAGTTTTCACACGAATTTCTTTTTCCTCTTTGTAAAATACTTTCAGATTTTAATTCTCTTCGGATGATCCAGATAAGTTCTCAGAAACGGTCTTTTACTTTGAAAGTATTTTTAGCACCTTGTGCACATTCAAAGATTCGAATACCACTGGAGTCAGTTGATTATTTCGAGAATTATAAGGACGTTTTCGTTTTTATACAGGGTGGCCGGACGATTGACGTCAAAAAAAACAAAACAGGTCCCTCATGTCACGGGGTATTCGAATCACCCCCAAGTATGTTATCCGATTTTTCACGGTTTCCGAGTTATGAATTTTTTTATGAAATTTGAGAATTTTCAACTTGAACATCTTCAAAATTATTTTTTTCTAAAAGTACAAGACTTTTCTGATATTTTTTTGTTGTAGATAGATCGCCAGGAATTGTACTTTTATACATAAAATAACCAGCATCGAAACTCAGATAAAAATTATGAAAATGTTGGTCTCAAGTGAGAAAGTTACGTATTTTGGATCATGATCTAAATTTTCAAATTTAAATTAAAAATGTAAACAGGTTACTTCATGGTTTTTTAGTAGGCTTAAAAACTGCGCTCAACACTCAGCTTTCAGAATCTTTAATAAAAAATGGTACTCAACGGTCTACTTTTGCTAAAATTAGCCTTCAAAGTCAGCGAGGTGGAAAAAAATCAAAGAACTAGACGTTTACTGAAAAATTTTTTTTTGCCGTTTTAAGATTTTTCTGATCAAGCTATGATAGAAAATGCTGAAAATCAATGAAAATTAGCTTTATAAGAAAAGTTTTAGATAAGAAAAAGAAAAAGGTATGGCAATAAATCACACATCATGTAGATAAAAAGGAATTTATTTATAAAATTTACAATAGGTTTTCAAAGTGGCTACCTCGAGCCTCAATACACATTCTACACCTTCGCAAAAAATTTTCTTTCAGTCGCATAAAACCTATTGTAAATTTTATAAATAAATTTCTTTTTATCTACATGATGTGTGATTTATTGCCATACCTTCTTCTTTTTCTTATCTAAAACTTTTCTTATAAAGCTAATTTTCATTGATTTTCAGCATTTTCTATCATAGCTTGATCAGAAAAATCTTAAAATGGCAAAAAATAATTTTTGAGTAAACGTCTACTTCTTTGATTTTTTCTACCTCGCTGACTTTGAAGGCTAATTCTAGCAAAAGTAGACCGGTGAGTACCATTTTTTATCAAAGATTCTGAAAGCTGAGTGTTGAGCGCAGTTTTTAAGCCTACTAAAAAACCATGAAGTAACCTGTTTACATTTTTAATTTAAATTTGAAAATTTAGATCATGATCCAAAATACGTAACTTTCTCACTTGAGACCAACATTTTCATAATTTTTATCAGAGTTACGATGCTGGTTATTTTATGTATAAAAGTACAATTCCTGGCGATCTATATACAACAAAAAAATATCAGAAAAGTCTTATACTTTTAGAAAAAAATAATTTTGAAGATAAATTTCATAAAAAAATTCATAACTCGGAAACCGTGAAAAATCGGATAACATACATGGGGGTGATTCGAATACCCCATGACATGAGGGACCTGTTTTGTTTTTTTTGACGTCAATCGTCCGACCACCCTGTATAAAAAATTTGGATATTTTGTATTTCACATGTCTCTACTATATTCAAACATTAATTTAATTAAAATTTAAAACTGTGTTTTTTTTTAATCTTCAGAAAACACCCAGTATGACTGAAACTAGTAGAAGTGAGAGATGTTTGAGGTTTGAGTGTCCATTTCTGTCTACCCATATGGTCCTCTATTACCTTCTGCCCGAATCAGATATTATAAAAATTTTACGAATTTGTCTGATGAAGGAGTCTGGTAAAGGTTTTAAAAGTTACGTATTTTGATAGTTCGAAGATTTATCGTGTTTTTATTGTTAGGCAAAAATTTCTATAACTGATTTCCTCGTGAAAAATTACTGGAAAATTTCAGGAAAATGGTCAATTCTATTATTGGAGAATTTTTCAATTGAATTAGGGTGAAAACTCAACAAAGTTAAAGAAAATCCAGAACACTTTTACACTGAATTTCAGTCAATATATTCCTTGCATAACTCCCTGAAAAACTCAAATAAATATAAAATTTGTACCTACAACGATATCTGTATCTGATAAAAATCTACCCCATCACTAAGAGGAATAGATGTCATCCCAAGCACCCCGTCGTTAGTCATATATTTGAGAAAACCCCGATCAATCCCCCTACGACGGTTAATTCTTTTGTCAACCACCTTAATAACCATCACAAAGTCTACCTCTCGTAGCGGGCCCATGGAAATTTGCTACAGGTGCCAGCCTAAAAAGCGAAATCTAACCGACAGGTTAATTTCGATTGTGTTTATGTGGGAACCTCGGGATACACCCGCCCCCTACCTTAGGGAACGCCGGGAACAATAGGCCAGGAGATCTCATGGGATTTCGTGAAATTCGGTTTCTGCAAAATTTACTTTCTCCGCGGACAAAATGGAAATTATTCTGTTGTTAATGATTTTGGAAGGTTATGTCAGTCATTTATTCTTCCAGTCTTCTTCACAAAGCTTCAACACAACATGAAGGGCAATTGGTAGACGTTATAAATAATTTCTGACCAATAGCCCATCCAGTAGAAGGAAATAGAGGACCATATGAGGACCCAGAAATGGGCACTCAAAGCTTAAACATCTCTCATCTCTACTAGTTTCAGTCATACTGGGTGTTTTTTGAAGATTAAAAAAAACACTCTGAACATATAAATTTTTTGTTCTATTCTCAGTTTCAGACAAGAAAAATAGCTATTGTAAATCAAAATTCAATTCGAATGGCACAATTTTTTCATCGAGTATAGGGACGTGAAATACAAAATATCTCTATTTTTCCGTTAGAAAACGAAAACATCCTTATAATTCTCGAAATAATCGACGGATTCTAATGTAATAATATTCAAAACTATGATTATGATCAAGCTGCTAAAATAGCTATTTATGATATGAGTGTTAAAAGTGACGTTTTATTTTGTGAGTGAAAAAGTTTGTGAAATGAGCGGAGCTAATTGAACAATTTCACTAACAAAATAGAATCACTTTTAACACAAATACCATACAATGTTTTTTGTACAACTGCCCTATTTTGATAATGAAATGGGCTAACTTGCAATGACAATAAACTTCAAAATGCATTTAAATATTCAAATAATCAAAAGGCTGTTGTGAATGCCAACGTTATGATTACTAACAAATGAGAAAAGTCGCTGTCATTTGAATTTCGTTCCTGTCCAATTTTGGTCTTGGGTTTTTATTTGCTTAATATGTTTGTCGAGAGTCCAATTATTAATAAAAGTGACGATTTGGTTGTTCCTCTGGATATTGAAGAGTCTGCAAGAAGAGCAAATCTGGAACTCCTATCTAAAAAATCTGTTCAGCAGTACGATATTGCATATAACAATTTCCTGGCCTGGTATAAATTGAAAAATGTAGAAGGGGACTTCAGTGAAACTGTTTTCCTGGCATACTTAGAAGAAAAATCAAAAATATGGAGTTCATCAACTTTGTGGAGCAAATTTTCGATGATAAAGTCAAGCGCCCTTGTTAAAAATGGTGTGGATGTTAGTAAATATTTTAAGGTAATAGCATATTTAAAACGGAAAAGTGAAGGATATAGGATATCGTCCCAAAACATCGAAAATTCTCACTCGTGAAAAAGTTGAAAAGTTTATGAAGGAGGCACCAGATGAGAAATACTTGATGGTTAAGGTTGCAACTATTTGCGGATTATTTGGAGCCTGTCGGCGTAAAGAATAGTGTAATTTATCAGTGGAAGACATCGAAATAAAAAATAAATCATTGGTTATACAACTTCCGAAAGTCACTCGTATATTTCAGTATTATTGGGAAGTATGTAGACTTTTTTCATAAATACTTTGCACTGCGTCTTTCTGTCATCGAACATCGTCGTTTTTTCCTGAAATACATGAATAATAAATGCACTGGTATTAATACATTTGGGAAAATTCCATCTATTGTTGCCGAATTCCACAAACTGCCAGAACCAAAGCAATATACAGGACACTGTTTTCGAAGATCCTCCGTTTCATTGCTAGCAGAATCAGGAGCAAATATTACGGATATAAAAAACATGGTGGATAGAAGTCTGCGACGGTAGCCGAGGGCTATGTTGATCATTCCATTGCATATCAGCACCCCAACCTCAACAGATTTCGGATCATCATCATCCAATATTGTACTTCCGGTTTCTACAAGTACTGATGGTGCTGAGGATTCTTATAATATGTTGCGAAGCTCCCTAACGTCACAGGGCATTAATGTTAGTTTTACGATTAATATTAATGTTCATAAGTAATGATTGTTAAATATTGATAATAAATATTTGCAATTGCTGAATTTTTCTCATCTGATTTCATCATAAGATAATGGAGTGCTAAAAATATTTCTAACACTAATGTTAAAAATATTTTAACACGTGAACAATCAATTTTAACACTGTTTGCTGTCATTAAAAGTGTCAATTTTAATGGCAGTTGTACAAAATTAGCTATTCATGATACAAGTGCAGAAGGCATTGATATTCTTTTAAGATTTCAAAAAAAATTATGAGACTGGGAGAGAAACAAAAATGCGATTATTTTGTTTATATTTCGAAATTCAAAAATATTCTGACAATTGACAACTCTCGCTCAAAAACCTAAAGTTAAACCATGTCTCTAATTCTTTTTCCCAGCCAATATTATATCATTGAAGCCGAATATACGGTTACGAAACCACTATGAATTGCATTATTGTAAAATTGCTTCTATGAGTGTTCTTCGAGTGTTGGTGACATAACAATCATAACTTGTAACCAGCGATTATAAATCCGGTATTCAGTATAATAATTATCGTAAATGAGGAAGAGACCTACCTATATTATGATATAAATCACACAAAATAGATAAATCTTATATAAATTGCTAGAGAATAACTAAAGCCCTTGTATAGGAAATATCAGGAATAGAAAAAAATGACTAGTTTTTACATATCTACTCGGATATTAGCGATTGTTTTGTTGGGAAAAAAATCTCGTTCTGTTTCGAAAAGACACCCCTAAGTTGTACCACAAAAGTTTTCTTCAGCTCACCCAGTAGCGAGTTTTTTGTGATGAATACAAACCATACAATAGCCCCAATCATCATCCACCCCTCTTTTTCCACTCACAATGACCATTCGAATTTATTCAGACCCGGAGCTACCGCATTTGTAACCATTAATTCCTCCGAATTCATTCCGAACGAAAAAAAAAGTAATCTCGGGGTCATATTTCAACACACCGGATTTTACACGAATCAATCCTCGACACGTCTTCAAGGGCCACGAAAAAAAACAACGTAATACCCCACGGCCCCCTTGGAATTACGGATCGCTCTTACTGGGCTATTCCCTACTAGTACCTAATCTTCTTTTTTTGTCTGGGTCTATTTCTGAGCAACAAAAAAGCGTCCAAAAAACGACCATTAGGTATACAACTCGTAATCTCTTATAATGCTAGGCTACTATGTCTGCGTCTTTAGAAATAGTCGAGGTCAAATTCAAATTTTGTTGTTATTGAGATTGATTGCCGGGTTTAGAGGAGGAGCTGACTGCTCCTGGTCTGAGGGGGCGGATTAGGACCTCCTGAAGCCTGGTTTACACTACAGAAGGATATTCAATCCGTGAAGAACTCATACAGGGTGCTCAACAAGCTTTATGTCAAACTTTGGTGGACGATAACTGTGCTATTCTGATCGTTTCTTTCTAAGAACAATTTTACCGAATTATTTGCTCTTGACAAATAAGTGAAAGAATTGAAGTGGGAACATTTGCATGATTTGAAAATTTCTGATTGATTTCATTTAAGAAAGAGGGAGTGATACCCCATAGGAGAGAGAGTAGAGTCCTCTCAGAATATGATTCAAAGGTTAATATAAAAGACGGGGTCTCTCATACAATGATAAAATCATTTATTTATCAACAGCATGCAATTTGGCGATATAAAAAGGTCAATAGTTAAAACCGTAGAATTGAACTTGCCATATATTTTCTTTCTCCTTAATTTTCCTTCATCAAATAATTTTTCCTTCGACTGGTAAGCATACAACATTTTACTAAAAACATTAAAATTGGGCATAAATTTTTTGAGAGCAAAAGCGGATAAAGCTCTATAGAACCATTAGTATAAAAATATAAATTTTGTTCATACATTTTTCTTCAGGTTTTCGACACGTATGGGCGGAGGAATAATTAGCTCCATTTTCCTCTGTTCCCGTAAATCCACCCTTGTTTGAGAAATACACCCTCCTGTATAGTTATTCAGAGAGGACCAGACTCTCTGACACTTGATTCTCTCATTACCTGTAGCTTTTTTAAATATTCTGAGTATGTCCTCATGGGCTACCCTATCAATCACTAGATGTAGAGGTTTGAGATCTATAAAATTCTCTACAGATATAGGGGCGTCCCTCTGCCCTATAAAAATGCTCCTGACAAATGAACACAAGAATTTACGTAGAAGCCTGTCAATTATTTCAAAATGTTTTAATTGATTTTGTTCCAAAGACTAGAAGGGCAAACCTAAATAAAAAAGCAGATTCCTCCGGAGAAACCTCAATCGATATATACTGCTCCACAAGAGTTAGGGATATCGTATTCAATCGTTTTCAAAACTCAATAACAACTTGAATCGATCCATGATCGACATTTCCTCAATCTGGTCGCCTTTTTTCTGAAGTTTGGTTCTTTGTATATGCTTCATGAATGTTCTTATTCTGAAATGGAGTCAGTTTATCAACGGCTTCGATTTGAAACGAGTTTTCTGAAAATGCCAAGACGTAAATTAACAAACGCTGAGGCTAATAGGGCTATCGGAATGCTACAGGGTGGCCTAACTCAGGTTGTTGTAGCGGAAAGGTTCCAAGTAAGCCAAAGTGTGATATCTCGACTTTGGAATAGAAAAAGGTAGACAGGTTCCGTGTTGGAAAGACCAAGAATTAGTGGACGACGAAAAACAACGCCTGCTCAGGATCGTTTCATCACCGTTTCGGCGAGAAGAATGCTACGGAATACTCTTCAAAATGTAGATGGGGTCCAAGTTTCCATCGAAACCATCAGACGACGTTTGAGAGAGGTGAATCTAGGTTCTAGACGTCCATTAACACGTAACCATAAGCGTCAAAGACTGGAATGGTCAAGGCAACATCAATTGGAACGATCCCTTTTCACTGATGAATCCAGATATGGACGATTTTCAGATTCTCGAAGAATGAGGGTATGGACAATCCCACACATACCACGTAATCGTCGCTATGTCCAAGAAGTCCATCCATTTCAAGGTGGTAGTGTTATGGTATGGGCCGCGATATGTTTCAACGGGAGCACAGATCTACATATTTGTCCTGGGGATATGACCGCCTCACACTATAGAAGGCATGTCATCGACAATGTTTCGCCAAATTTTCACGTTTCTATTGGTGAAACATTTCAATTTCTAGACGATAACGCTAGACCGCACAGTGCAGCCATAGTTGGGAATGCGCGCGAGGAGCTTGGTATTCCACATTTACCAATATGAATTGCAAAGAACATGCATGGGATATACTCCAAAGAATATTAAAAAATCATCAACCTACCCCAGAATCCTTAAATGATCTGAGAGAGCTTCTGCCCCGTTTATAGAACCATATTCCTCAAGAAATGTTCAACAACCTGTGTAGTATGCAAAAAAGATGTCAAGCAGTTATTGATGTCCATGGAGGCCATACATGGTATTGATATTCTTAAAATGCTTGAATTCTCTGGGAATAAAATTTCGTTATTTTACTCGATTTTTCCTAACCACCCTATATACGCTGCAGACCTACAGGCTAAAATTAATTTTATTTCCTGCAACTTGAAATCATATCAATATGAATTTTCATCGCAAAATCTCATTCAAACTATATTTTTCTGGAATTTAAGTCAATATCCCTAACCTAACTCATGTGGAGCAGTTTATTTCACCGAACATTCTCATTGGTCAATAAACACCCTGTATATTGTGTCCCCTCTTCAAACTTTGTTTTTGAACTTGAAACATTCAGATAGTGATAATCAACTTCGGACATAAAAGTGCACCTGAACTTTGCGTGACTCATCGTTAATTTCCCTACGAAAATTGAAGACGAGAAAAAAATACCATCTCCAGCTCAATCATCCACTTCGACCAACACAACTTTGTCCCATCATCGAAAATTGTTATGTCTGTCAATTAAAGAGCCCGAAAAAAAAGAGACCTTTAAAACTGATCGAGGTAAACAATGTTTTACGGATTGAGGTGGTCATTAAAACAGGACGAAAAAGTGAAAAAACCGCCTCAAACTGATTGCCCAGTTTCCGTTGCTCTCTCTCGCCGTCTTTCTCTCTCCGTGGGGACACGATTATTAGCTGGCGGGGCAATAAAAAATTTGGAGTTTTCGTAATTCGGTAGCTTGAATTGTGACTCGGTATAAATGATTACGGAACACCTGTCTCGAGTTCTCACGGTTCTTTTCCAATAAAATCTGACCGTGGACGTTTCTCTCGCTGCCTTCGGATCAAGATCGCAGGCCCGCATCGATAATTTATTATTTATGGGCTCGATTTCGTTAGATGAATAGAGGAGCAGCGTCGTGGGACGCATAAATAACGCTTGCGGTGGACAGGGGTGGTTTTATTCTTCTCTTTGACCGAATTCGAAATGATGCCTTGTACCAAAGACAGAGTTTTAATGGGTTTTTTTTGTACTCTATAGTGTTTAGTAACGACTATCAAATTCCTTGTAATTTATTCGAATTTGATCTTTATCCATCCTTTTAATCATTTAATTATTGAAATTGCTGGACCGTCTGAGAACTTGTGGCTTTACTTCTACCAGAACAGTATTTAACACAACAGGATCCCTTGATTTCAACTACCCCATGTGTAATCTGTAATCACTCAAAAATAACTAGAATACAGGTGCTTAATATTTCACAACATTGAAGACCAAGAAGAAAATTAAAACTTTCAAGAAACATTTATTTAAATATTCATTAGAACTGGAACCTTATTCTCTGTTAGATTTTGTGTCATGTTAATTTGATTTGTTAAGTTTAGGTATTTTGACACCGTTTCGTTTAATGAGGCTTCTTATACTGTAGGTAAAGAGTTTCGAAATAAAAATATTTTGTTTTTGTTGTTATTGTTAACTAATTGCAGATTGATAGTGAGGAGGATTGAAAGGCCGATTTCAACTAATAGAGAGAGATAGATTTATATTTTTACTTAGGTTGCCTTCTAGATTTCAAGATTATAGAACAAAAATATCCCCTATAAAGATCTATACCTACAAATATACTATCTCAAGTTAAAAGCTTCATACTGTATATTCATTTTGATTATTTCACTGAACAAACTTCTCATAGATCATTTGGTTTTTTCTGCTGTAGAATATTGTTGTTCCGTTTGGTTGAACAGGTCCAACTGAATTTTTCAATGAGGATTTTCACTGGTACTACCAGATCTTCACATTTTTTCATATTTACCAGTCCTTTCAAACATTGTCTTTCTCCATATTCGCAGAGAGACAACAACCTTCAAATTTTTTCAACAAATTTAATTTCTTTCCAAATTCATTTCCCATATTTTCTTATATTCCAGATAATAAGGTTTCCAGATCGAAGTCGCATAAACCATTTTGGCCAAATTTTTCAATCAATATAAATAAAAGCGACAAGGAACGTTGGAAATCTGATTGAAATTCATGCATTTTTTTCAACAAAGATCTTATTACTGATCCTTCCATTAGAGTTCTTGGATTTGAACTTCCCAGGAGAATATGGTCTGGTTTAAATCGTATTGGAACAGGTCATGGACGTTGCAACAGCATACTTTTTAGAAGAAATTAGGTCGAAAGCCCTAATTGTGAGTGTGGGGATGTTGTAAAGACAATAGAACATCTAATAAATAGTTGTCCCATTGAAAAATTTCAAGGTATTTTCGAGGCTATATACATGAAGAAACGAACCTGAATGGGTGGTTAATTCATTATAAATAATTGTTTTTCTCCAATTTTTTCTTACTTTAGATTGAGAATTTCGTTCAGATTTGTGAAGACTCTGTTTTTTGTGCTCTGCCTACAGAAAAATAACATGGAGATATCTTTCAAGATGATGTAGATGTCCTTCGAGATCACGTAGATGGTCTTCAAGATCCTTCATTATAAATTATTTTCAGTTAATTTTTTCTTCAAACACGGGGAGCAGGATTTTATTCTGTTGAGGTTTTTTTCTAAGCTCTCGCATCATACTCAGAATTGTATGAATACTATAGTTTCCGTTGCACTAACCTCAGCGAGGTACTTTTTGTTTCAATATGTATATCCTATCATTTTATCTTCCTTAATCAAAAAAATATAATACTCGTATATAGATCATTTTTCAAAAGTTTTTACATTTGATGGTAAGAAAAAACCAAGGTGAAAACTAGTTTAGATAGGTGTTTGGCCTTTAATTACTAGGGAACGGCTTCCCGTTTTTTGTTTTTCCTTTCTTTTCTCTTTCATGAATTGTTGTATTTCCTTCTGTATTTGTCCCATATATTGTCAAATTAAACTATGTATATACAGGGTCAGTCTTTGACTTGTACATACCCATATTTCAACGGGAGATTTTTGAGGTCAAAAGAAACAGTTCTTGTCCTTGACACTTGACATTTTTTCCGATTTGACTTGGTTGAAAAGATATACAAACTGTTGAAAATCCATAAAAAATATAATATTCGAATATAGCTCGTAAATAATTTCATCGAAAGAAGTTATTTTTGGAATGCGGATTTTCATTGATGTGAACAAGAAACCCACCTCATTATGAAAGCTCAAAATGACTATATCATTTTCTGTAGGCTGAATCGAAAAAAATGGTATACAAAAAATGTATTTCTTTTGACCTCAACAATCTTTCGTTGAAATATATATGAAAGTCAAAGATAAACGCTTTATAAAAATTCGATATGAACATAACCGTAGGTGTGTTTATTAGATCTTCTAATTGCCATCTTTGCTTTTTACTTGTTATCTTTGAATGGTCGTTGGAAAGCACAACACAAGTTTACTTTGATGCGACCAAAGCAAGGGTACTAATAGAAGATCATACCCACGGAGAAAACAAAAAGCAACAAATTTTATTTGAATTCCTGTCTCAGGGTTTATATCAAGCAGATCAGAATTGCTGACATCACCGCCAATTTTTTCCTTGATTTCTGAGCGTTTCTCTCGATCGCATCGCTCGGACGAATAATGACCGATACCGTCATATCAGAAGGACTCATCTCGGCACTTCCTGCACTCCTGGACAACCGTTAACCTTTAATCACCCCTTCCCGACATCTGAAATCAAATTGTCACATTTGATTGAGTTTTCCTTAATTTATTTTCTCCGATAATCTCTCCGTCTTGGCGGATCCACAATTTGCATTCATTTTCGAGACCACTCCAACACGTCTCATTAAAAAGTTGTTTTCGATTGACCTACGGTACCGCGCTCCATCTCTTGAGACTTCCACGGAATTTTTTATACATTTCCTTGACCGATTAATGAGCGGGGCGAAACGAGACAAATGGAAAGAGCGGAGTACGTCTTAGTGGCAGGTTATGGGCTCAATTCGAGAATTTTTTTCTGCCCATTAAAAGGGACCACTTGCTGTTTGATGTGCGCAGACGATGCGGTAGAAATGGACGTGAAATTGAGAGAGACTTGAAAGAAAAACATTCGAAGAGGGAGGACTGAAGCAGAGACTATAGAGTATAAAGATGGGAAAAGAAGCGACTACAGTGGTGTGTGCGCCATCTCTTGTTTCATATGTGGAAATAAAATTCAGGTAGAAGATTAAAATATTCGATTGGTGTCTATTTGGAGAAGAACTTAAAATTTGCAGAAAAATGGTCTGAGATTGAAGGCTGTGGCACATGTCTTATTAATGTAATAAGTTTCGATGTGTATTATATGACGATAGATTGTAAACATAATAAAAAGGGACATCCTGAACTTGCATTTTTCCCTTGGATTTACTTCAAAATGTAAATATCATCTAACTGTGTCATTAAGTGCTGCCGAAAAGATACCTACACTTTGTGCAGTGAGCATTTTTCTGCAGATCGAATAAAAACAATATATTCACGCCAATTGTTACACCAAGAAAGCATTCCTTTTTTCTGAAGGGGCTCACATTGATGGGATATATAGGGCTATTGAATGTAAGAGTTCATTTGCTGCCGTGAGATCTGGAAATCAAATAAAATCACATACTCCAACCACTCTGGTCGTAACTTTTTTTCCTTCTCAATTGTCCCTTATCAAATAGTTTCCATTCGACTGTTCTGCATAAAACTCTTCGCTGAAAGCATTCTCATTGACCATAATGTTTCTTTGAGAAATACACAATCAAAGACTATCCATACTTTCAAATTCGACCGCCAAATTTGGTGCAAATCATGCTAACGTAGAACTTATTTCGTGGTGTTCTTGTACATCTCATTTTTCTTATATTATGTTTTCAAACATTCTGTAATATATGAGCAATTTCTTGAAATGGTGTTTTTTTTCATTGTTATAATATTTCTGTAATAAATATGTAAACAAGGTTTTTAAATGTGCTCAATTTCATAATTATAGTGTTTTTATGTAAAGAGCCCAAATAAAAATATAGTAAATCCAAGATCGTATTTCATTTACATTATATAAATTGAACCAAAACAATGATGGATGAAAAATATCATCATGAATCAAAGCCCAACTTCTGTTTTGTTGATCAGGACTTTTTGTCAGAGCTCGACAAACTCGATATTCAATTTAATGGAAATGAGAAGTAGAATTCGAATTCCGCTCAGATTATAACCGTTTTCTGTAGTGAATAATTTTATCAATGCGTTTTCAGAGCTCTAGTCTTTTTTCAGTACATAAAGAAGCGTTTTCTATCTTCCTTACTCTATAATCTTTGTAGTGGATATTAATAAAATATGACAAAAATGGATTTTGGAGTAGAAATAATATTAGGCGAAGGAATGAAAATATTTACTGAACCAAAAACTCAACCAAATCAGAGATTATTGTATCTGAATAAAACATATTGTGCTTTCATCCTGAGTTGCAGCAACGTCAATAAAAATTCAATGGTCCAATACAATTTGACTTATTCATTTAATCGGATATTCCATAGATGGCAGCCATGGAAACTCCGTTTAAAGGATGATTAAACTTTTAAAAGCCCTTCAAGTTCAGTTAAATCTTACAACAAATAAACGAAAGAAAATAGACACGTAAGCAACGGCAGAAAGGTGAGTAGATATCGTTTACTATTTTCAACAATCATTCCTTATAACCTTCTTCTTCTTCATCTCAGAGAGTTAGCTCCTCCAATAAATGAGGAGGATTGAACGTTTATGTTGCCCTAAGCAAGCGCCTCATCGGTGCATTTTGCTGGCCTTTTGTATAAATTTTAACTAATGCTCTAAAAAGTCCAGTTCTTATTGTCAAAAATGAATGAAGATGGACAAATCCCTTTTCTGAATAATTGAAGTATCTTTTGACTAAATGTTTTATTTGATTTTCAAAATATTCCGCGTCCAAATAAAGTTGCTTTAAAATGAAAATTTTGTGTTGAAATTGCTGTATGCTGTCTCCTTTCAAGTTCAACCACCACTGGGTCAAAGATTACTCTGAACTCTAACCCTGAATGTTTTTCTAAGAAATTATGAAGAATTTATCTTCCATATTCTCTTGATGTCTTTTCCTTATTTTTCAATGAGTTCCTAGGCTTGCTGCTGCGGAAGCTTTAAACCTCTTCAGAATTGAAAAATCTCTAATATTGTTCAACCAGATACGCACTTAGTGATCCACACTACCAAAACAAGTAACGTTTCGAAGTCAATATCACCCTCCTTCATCAGAGCAAATCCAAACAGTTTATGCTGCAGAGACTAGGATTGAAATTCAAAAAAGTTTCAGAAAATGACTAATCTTGAGAGAATCAATTTCAATCTATATGCTTCATAAAATAGTTAATGCTCGGATACACGAGACCTTACAAAAGTTTTGTGAATTTGTGAGTTTTAGATACCTTTTCAAAGGTATCAAATTATGGAAAAACCTTGATGTTTGATTACTTTTCTCGTCAAATCATTGGGTAAAATGAAAAAACCAAATCAATACCTACACAAAAATTTCTTTTTATTGTTCTAATAATCCTCTATTCCTAAACAACACGACCACCAATTTATATCCATGAAAATTCCAGAAATGACTACGCCAACATTTGAATCCTAACTTGCACCACAAGAAAAACTGGAGATATCTGCATCTTCACTCATTCAAAATAACCACTCCATAACAAAACCAAACACTGAACTTTCAAATCCAAAAAAAATCACGTAACATCACCCAACTCGCACAAATTTTCGGCGGGACCATTTTCACAACTGAACATCACGACAAGCACTAAGTGCTGGTAGAATTTTCCCTTCGCTATATATCGCGTAAGGGTAATAATCGTCCAATAGGAAGTAGGAACCAGGAAGTAAATCGGGGAAGGCACGTGTCATCCTTTTTTACATCGTCCCCGATATCAGAACTAGGGGTCAATCGCGAGTCCCATTGTTGCGCCACCAGGAACAATGCGGGAATCTCTGCCGTGTATGAGCTAGGGGTGAAGTTGGTCGAGGGGTGAAAGTCTCCCATGGTATATTAAGGTGAGAATATTATACGGCAGCTGTACCTTTCGAATCTCCTTACTTGACATAATTCACTCTCGTACCTTTTCAGGCAGATTCGATTTTTCTTAAATTTAAATTGAGGGGAGTTAGGTCATGCTAGAGCATTATCCTGGAATTTCAAATACTTCTATGCAGTCATTCTGAATGCTTTTCAATATTTCTTTAATTTTATCGTTATTTTGGCATATCTACATAACAATTTCCGATATTTATAGGAAACAAAATACCGAGTTACTTCCAATGGAACAAACGTTGAAAAACTATTATGAATTAATAGCTTTTTAATATGAAAAAACAGTTTTATCAAAAACATATCTTTCATTGCCAATTAAAAAAATCAAGTAAGGACTCATGAGGATGAGGGAAATTGCAAAAAACAGGAAGAAATTGTAGAGTTACAAAAGGAACACACCCCTGAAGCAGTTTTCATCCCTTTTTATGTGATTGTTTTCAATTACAAAAGCGGTATAATTTTGTATAAAGATGAGTATGAATTGTTTCAAGCTTTAGGGTCGGTTTCACAAAACTTTGATTGTACCGTTGAATTAATTGGAGCCACCGCGATTCGTTGAAATTTCAAAACGAGTGATTCGATTGGTTCGAATTCACGTAAGGTTTTTTAATCGCACAATTAAAGTTTTGTTAAACCCGCCCTCAGTCTCTTAAGTCTTAATGTCGAGCGTTGTGGTAACCTCGTTTCGTTGATTGCTCGTAAAAAGTATAATAATTAGAGATATTGTTATATGAACTTATTTTTTTATGGGCAATTCTGTGTTATTATTATCATTATTATTATCTCCTATTTATTTTTAAAACTTTAAGACGATAGTTCACCTGTACTAAGGAAAAAACATTTTATGCTGTTAATCACAATTCCTATCCAAAAATAACTACAACAATATACAGGGTATCCTGAATTGCTTGATTTTGGCTGTTTCTGGTACTTCTGGACTGGATAGGTAAAAATGTTGAAAGGAGTCCTGGGCTCGATTTCCGTGAAAACACCAGTAGTGAAAAATGTTTCATTTTGTGACATGTTCTTTCGAGCATTTAGGCCGTCGTCGTAGATTAGTTCTCGACGTTTCGCCAGTTCGAGTGTCTGGCATCTTCAGGAGTTATATTTCAGGAGATGTTCTCACTGGACTGAACTCAGGCAGTTCAGTCCAGTGAGAACATCTCCTGAAATATAACTCCTGAAGATGCCAGACACTCGAACTGGCGAAACGTCGAGAACTAATCTACGACGACGGCCTAAATGCTCGAAAGAACATGTCACATTGAACGATGGCCGCGAAAGCCTCAACCAATTCATTAATGTTTCATTTGTTTTGATGAAATGAAAATTTTTTTATATTTTTTCGAATTCGAAGATGTGCCATAACTTTTTCATCTTCAAAAATATCTGAAAATGATAAAAATTTTCAACAATAACTTTTTCACTGGAAAAAGACATTATTTGAATTTTTTTATTTTTATTTTTTTATAATATAAGATGTGAAAGAATGCTTTCGTATTTAAAATAAAAAAGTGTTTTTTTCCCAAGAAAAAAAAATCGAATATAGTTCCTTATTTCCGATGAACAAGCGCTTCTAGAAAGTTTTAATCGCTTTCAGATATTTTCGTGAATAAAAAAAAATATGACACATATTCGAAATCGATATAATATCAAAATTGAAAAAAAAATTAAGATATCGTGAGGCGGTTTTCACTAATGGTGTTTTCACGAAAATCGAGCCCAGGAAACCTTTCGAAGTTTTCACCTATCTAGTCCAGAAGTACCTACAACAGTCAAAATCAAGCAATTTGGGATACCCTGTACATTATCTTTCAGAAAAAAGGAACCCCGTCTCTAAAATAGGTAAAACTGAGAAATTATTGGGGCTAGTAAAAAATATTCAAGATAGAAGAAAATACTTGATATACATTTTATACGATTTTACCTAAACTAATGGCAACATTGTAAAGAAACTTCATAGGAATTTGTTTTGGAAACTCATACATCTCATGAATTTGTTTTTATATCAGATTCTCATAGAGGGCGCAAGTTGCACGGTTTGTTCCAAGTAGTATTGAACATGAATTTTTTAATTAGATTTATTAATCAAGATTTGAATTACTCCAGGATACAGTGTACCGTTTTAGTAGATAGGTAATATTTTGATTTGAAAATTATGAAGTGAACCGATGTTGGGTATTTATTTAATGACAAAGTTATTAATTATTATTAATCAGTAGGTATTCATTTTGTGTATTAGAAATTTATAGTTTTATAGTGTAAATAGACCTCATCGATAAAGCTAAAAATATAGTAAAAAGGTTTTTACTAAGCGATCCCAAATTATTTTTCAGTTTTGTACTGATCCTCTTAGAGACTTTTTTTTAAACACCCTGCATATTAATTATTGGTCCAGATAAGCAATCAACGAAGCATGCTATGAATGTTCGATGTTCACTGAGAGCCTGTTGGGAACTATAAGATTTGTAGCACGATTTTCCAAGAACTCGCTGTTTTTGCTGAGAATAGTTCTTATTTTTCGAATAAATTCGAATACTCAATAAAAGGCATTTCAGAAGACGGATGTGCTTATTTTGAAGATATTTCTAGAGATTTATTTCATAAGATCATTAGGAAATAGTTATAATTGTTCGATATCAAATTGAAATTTTCAATCAGAATCGAAAAATACAATTACTATTTTTTTTTCAAAGGTTGAATATGATTTAGCAACAGATAACTTCCCACTTGCTTCTTTGATCTCATGATTAATTTTTCTTCTTGTTGTCTGTTTCAAATACCTAAACATAAAAGTGATCGATCAGCCAAATTTTTATATGATTTATTCATTTCATCTAGTGATCAATTTCCGCCATTTTTTATTTGCACAAGGCTGAAGGTATACTCACTTGTAGAGTAAATTCGTCAATTATTTCAAAAACATAATAAACGAAGGAAACTAAGTCGCTGAAAACAAACAGTTTTCCATTCGCTAATTAGAATTTAAAAACGTCATATGTAGTTACGTCAGTGTTTGTTTCAACGTCAACCTAAATCTTGTAACACAAATATTACTAATGGAATATTTTCAACATAATATCCATTATTTTCACAGTCGCCCTAGATGACAGTAACATACTATATATTGTATTATCTGAAATATTAAGTAATATCCAAACCATAAAAAGTATACCGATTCTCATAAAATGAGTTAAATAATAATACCTATATTCTAAAACAAGTTGCAGAATGAGCTCCTATATTTCAACTCGAAAGCATGAGTGTTGGAATTGCCTTCTACAACGAGGATTAGACGAAATTTTCTCTATTTCAGTCAAGTTTTGCGAAATACTCTCGAAATTCAAATAAAAATTCAGATTAGTGACTTTTGTATTGTATCTTGGCAGTTGGTGTGACTTACGAATTTTGACAGATTACGGAATTTGAGTTGATTTGATTTGAAAATTGAGAAGATCTGAGGTCAGTATTGAAACCACAAAACGAAAAATATAACTGAAAACAATGCTGTAATGAGTTTCATTACATCACTACTTTTAGTACCTATAATGAACTCATTACGATACTGAAATAGAAAAATTCATTCAATTTAATTTCACACTAAGACTATGAAATATTCCCAAATTGTCTACGAGTAGTCATAAGCTAGGGTCTTATCATCCGCATCTCCATTGATTAGAAGAAATCAAGAAAAATTGTAAGTACCAATTTAAAGAAAAAAAATTAATAATTGAGAAATTTTGTTGACTGGTGTGAATTTACCGCTCCCATGACCCAACTCTAGTTGCACCGATGTAAATATGTAGTATGTAGTACAATTCAATCATCCAAAACCAGAAAATGTAGCCAAATCTCGAATCGTGTCCCAATCAGATTGCTCGCGATAACTATCGCCCTCTATCGTCCGCCGGTCGAACCGAAATTCGTGGTTTGCAGCAACGATTCAGCAATTGCACGCGAATTACTCGTGTCCTTTTCTAAGTCTGTCCGTCTTCCTAAATCGACACAAATAATGCTCTCGTGTCAGCTTCACCGTTACTGCTGCTACTTTCTTTCTCGGTCCTGCACTCTTCGGTGTCTACTTTTCGATAATTGCGCATTGTTAGGAGAAGTCAACACGCTCCGGGATTTGTTCCAGCGGCGGAGACCACAACAGGCTGAAAGGGTCGGTTCCAATAAATATTAAAATAATAATTCAGCATCAGAAACTACATACATATATTATTTGTTTCTCATTTGTAAACGTCAGTTTCCAAAATCACAATATTAATAAGAAAGTTTATTTTATCAAGTCAGTAACTTGTAAAATTGACAGTTAACTTGCAAAATTTTTACAAGTTAGTAGTATTATTTACATTAGAAAATTTTGTTTTATCGTCATATATGTTGAAAATCATGATACAATTGTTATTTCCAGTACCTAACACAGATTTTTGATGATGAAAGAGTTGATACTGATGATGATGAACCATCTGTTGACTCAGAAACTGCTGAACTCGAGGACTGCAGAACATTTGTACTCTCCTTACTACCAAATAATTTGCTAGACATTTCGATTTTTTTGTTGACCGAATCATCGACATAACTCATCGCAATTTCGGTGCTCCTCCACCCTCCTGCACGCTTTAGAGCTAAAATATCTCCACCCGAATCCACAACCATAGTTGTCCAGTTCTGCGAAAAGAGTGGCCGGTGTATAACTCTGGGTCTTTTAAACCTAAATATTTCGCTATTTGCTTTGGGACACCACCAATAGTGTGCTGGCCAGCATTAAGGGCAATGCACTTTCAATTTCGGTATGTCAAAAAACATCTTAGGCTTCATGTTCCAGGAGGCCGAAGATTTATATATTTTCTGTATAATATGCAGGGTTTGAAGCTGCAGCCATCATCGGTTATGGTGAATCTTCTTGTTGTTAAATTTTTTGTTTGCCGCAATGTCACAATAACGTTTTTTTCCATATCTTCTACATCATTCATGTTTGAGGAGAGAATTTCTTCACATCGACAATATCCAAAAATACCAAATATTGTTACAATTTTCGCCAGCAACTGGTCATCAGGAGCATGTAAAAGAAATTGTTCAGCCTCTTCTTTACTCAATACTTTGGCCTTTTTCGGCGTATAACGCTCATTTTTTCGTTTCAGAAACGCTAATACCTTTCGAAATCTGCAAATGACAACTAAACGTCATATTTTTCAATAAATTTTTAAGGAAAATAAACCTGCGAACAGAGGCATTTTCTTTCATTTCCAAGCAGCTTTTCAGCATAGACCATTTTGCCCATAAAGTATTAGGGCTGAATCTAACTGAGAGTTGATTCAAGTAGACCAACAAAACATCTTCAGTTACCCCAATCACACTATTTTTGTTTTGCCACTTTTTGAAGTGTATTTGCAGCTGTACCTTGAAGCTGATTTTGCAGGTGATACACTTGATGCTACCCTGCTGCCTGAATCAATAATTTCTCCTGATACATTTATTTTCGCTTTCGCCGAAACAAATGTAAAGGAAAATAAACAGACATGTTCATGGCATCGCTTCCATAGCTTACGAGATTTGCGACAGATTATTGAGATTTTTTTGGAATTTATCTAACCTTTTTACAAATGAGAAACAAATCAAATATAAAACAATACACGCAAGGTAACGGGTTTTACTGGCTCAAGGAGGTAACTGAATCGCCTGCGGCTCGTCAGTTATATCCTCCAGTCGCTAGTAAAAACCCTCTTACCTTGATAGTAATGTTATATACTATTGTGAGATTCGAAATTTGACGGAACAGTCACGAGAAATTTTCCATAATTTTTCCCATACGGGAATTATTCCCATAATCTGATGAAGACACTTTCTAATTCTTTCCGAGATTTCTATGTTCCATGAAGAACTTTCTTTTGCATTAATTTTTCATCGATTTAACGATTCGAATCTGTTATATTTGAAAAAAATAACGAGTTATCCACTTTCCTTAAAAAAATTTTCGTAATTGCAGGTATTGAAACCACCAAGATCATGATTGGGTTTTTGAGTTTTATTATAATTTCAAATGACATCATGAGTCCAAAAAATTATCATGTCTAAATGGAAAAATCATATAAGAAGATAATTTTTCAAACTGGTGTAGAAAAAAAATTTTTTTGATGCGCCCTGCGGACGAGTCGCCCATGCAATCTCGTGGGCCTAACGTCATTGCCTCGAGGTCAGCCCCCCTTCCGCGCGCCGTCCATTCGGTCGGTCAGGCGTTTTGGGAAGCTCGTCCCGACGACGTTCCCACGCTTCTGTGACGGCATGCAGCCCATTGGCGTGCGAGGGGCGAGGGGTGGACAGCGCGCGCGGTCGCACCTGCCCGATTGCTGCACGTGCTCGCAGTGACGGAGACAGGGACGCATTGGAGAAATTCTTCGGAGGTGTTTTTAACATTGGTAATACTCAACCAGAAGATTGTTGTATGAGAGTGAAAGAACAATCTTGTTATGAATAATAATAATTTCTATTTATTCCTTACAATAAAATAATTTTGTTTGCGCTCATGAATAATTATATTTACCGTATATCTCTAAAATAACAATACCAAATATGAAATAATAAAATTTAAAAAAAAATAATATAATAACAGACACAAAATAAATAGAAAACCAAGCGAAAAACACAAAGAAAGGTCCGAAGTGTTATACTGAGAAATCAGAGTTTAAAAACGCATCAAAGTCGTAAAAAAATGCTGCCTTGATCCTAAGAACATTCACAAAATTGTTGAAACCATATCAAGGACATATCCTTAAAGTGAGATGAAATGAAATTGCGTTACATACCCTGAGTTTCAGCAACGTCCATTAAAATTCAATGCTCCCTTAATTCTCCTTTAAACGAAGTATGCATAGCCATATGGATACTCCGTCTAAAGGAGCTTCAAATTTAATGAACATTGATGCAACTCAGGGATTGTCTGATTGATATGAAATGTCATTAACAAAATAAAGGAAATAAGTATCAAAACGAGAAATAAATAATGAATACCTTGAATATAAACCACGTCATTCTTCAAAATAAACGAACTCTTCAAATTGAAAAGGTATGAAAAAGAAAGAATATACAGGTCATAAGTACACATAATCAATAGGTACTATAGAATCCTATTTACATTATATTACGAATTTACATTATAGTACAGTTTTCAATATTTAGATTTTTACTAGAAAAACCTTCAATGCTTTGTAAGCTTTTGGCTGTTTATCTGAATATTTCCCTCCTGTCAAAAACTTCATGTATATAGGATGCAATTATCGAAAATTACAGCGATAATTGCATTGTAGGGAGCGAAAGATCCCTGCGATAATTGCACTGCTCGTATCCATAGCAATTTAGGGAAACATTCCTCCAAATTACACTCTTGCATCAAAATGACCTGATAATTCTGCATTCCAGCGTGTTGTCTTTGAAAAACTGCATTCGGTCATTTTCATTTTTGGGGAAAGAGCCCTCCACCTTTGGTGTCGGGCTCTTTCTCCAAAAATGAAAATGAACACCTGCAGTTTTTAGACAACACTCTGTCATGCAAAATTATCGGTAATTTTGATGCACTCGTGCAATTACTTCCGAATATTTCCCTCCTGTCAAAAACTTCATGTTGATAGAATGCAATTATCGAAAATACAGCGATAATTGCATTGTAAAGAGCGAAAGATCCCTGCGATAATTGCACTGCTGGTATCCATAGCAATTTCGGGAAATATTCCCCCGAATTACACTCGTGCATCAAAATGACCTGATAATTCTGCATTCTAGCGTGTTGTCTTTGAAAAACTGCATTCGGTCATTTTCATTTTTGGAGAAAGAGCCCTCCACCTTCGGTATCGGGCTCTTTCTTCAAAAATGAAAATGAACTCATGCAGTTTTTTGACAACACGCTGTCATGCAAAATTATCGGTAATTTTGATGCACTTGTGCAATTACTTCCGAAAATTTTTTGATAGTTCCAATCAAATTTCCTCATTTTGTATCATATGAACAATTTCACCCAATCATGCCAACATTACCCTGAAAACAGACCATGGGCTATTTTCAACGTTGCTATGGACAAATGTTGATTTATTTCGATTTTGAAGTTTCGTATATTCAATATTTCGAAATGTCACGGTTTGGGTGTAATACTGACGAGGATATTAACGAAAATATTAAATCAAACATACCAAAAAACACCACTTACAGCAAGAAGTTTGTATGGAAATCATCCATGGATTTTTGTGAAGATATAAAGTATGAATTAGATGGAAATCGGACGGCGGAAGAATTGGCGTTAATTTTGAAGGATTGGGCTGAGAACATGAGGAAAAAGATGGGTCAGAGTTCAAAGAAAGCACTGTAAAAACCATGTGGAATTTAACGAGTAAGCTGTTACATGAAAAATATTATAAAGAAATGAAAGTTGTTATTGACCCATTCAAAAGAGTTGTATTTCAACAAGCGCGAGCTGCTCGCGATTCTATACGACGAAAACTGCAATCAGATCCTTGTAAAAGGAAACAAAGTTCAACAGCATTTAGTTCTGTAGAAATAACGAAAATGATAAATTTATGGATTGAAAATACTGCAGAAGGTCTGCAACGGAAATTCTATCACATAGCCGCTGTAAAATTAGCTTGGCGAGGTGGGGAAGCTGCTGCTTGCTTTACTGAATTTTTTTGTATCGAATCAAACAACGATGGTTCTATAACAAATCGAGTTGAATATAACCCTTTATTCAGCAAGACTTGCCAGCGTGGTTCAAGAATGTGTACTGGAAGCAAAAGTTTTCAATAAAAATTAGGACAGCAACCATTATCCTGTCCGATTATTCAAAAAATTGATGTCAAAAAGGAGCCCAAATATTGAAACCAACACATTATTCCTCAGACCAAATCTTCAATGAAAATCCGAAAATGATCACTGGTATCATCATCAGTCATAGAAGCTAACACGTCTGGATCTTCATTTAACTCTTCTAATTGTTCCTTTGTTAATTGCACCTTCAAATACATGTTTAAGCTCTGTTTTTTCTATAAGTAGCAAAAAAAAATTTTATCCGAATAACCCTCGGACATTGATAAATGCTCAAAAATTTTATGACAACTTTCTCAAGCTTGTTGTTTGTAGGCAACAGATCTCCGCCTACGGCGTCGGTCTGTTTCCAAGCAACAAGCTTTCGAAATCTGTCACAAAATTTTTTCGATTATCAAAGTTCTTGGGTTATTACTACTAAAAATTTCACTCTATATTTCTTTCTTTATTGTTTTATTGTCCCGATATTAGGACTTTTATGTAACTCATTGATCTTCGTTGCTCTCTGTTTGTTCATAATTAGTTGTGTAGATGTTGTTCTATTTGTTAACTCTATGAGTGTTACCTCAATATTGGATTGGCATAGAGGATTGCAATGCCGATTTACACCGTATCAATGAATTAATATGCAGCATTTCAAGCTTTGATTGTGTTAATGTTAATTTTTTCTTCTCGAGAGCTAGATATTCATGAAATCTGTAAGACGTTTGTTTCGATCAGAGTTATTTCGATTATTACTAAACAAAATATTCTCCTTTTTTTTCTTGAAAATTATGTTTATGTTAACGGCGTAGCGTCGGTATTCTGTTCGTATTTTGGGATGTTATCAGTGTAGATATTGAATAGTTTTGGAGAAAGCAGCCTTCCTTTTGAGAAGCCGCCGTTTGAAAATCTTTTATAGGACCATTTGTTGCCGACCCTACTTTTCAATTTTCTGTCGGAGAAATAGGATTCTTATCAGTTATGGCGGTAATTGGATTTTATGAGTTTATTAGTTGACCCGAAAGACGGCATTCTTTCAAAAGTTCCTTGGAATTTACTCGGTATATTTCTGAGCCCGGATCCTAAGACGGCCCTGCAGTCCAAGAAGTGCATGAGGCGTTCTTGTCATATATATGTGTGGTTATCTCTCTCTCATCTCAATCTGACTCCGTAATTATACACCGTGTGACTCATGCCCTCATATCCCTGAAAATCACCATACAATAAATCTCGAATTTTTTGCCCAACAGTAGCGAATGTCATTTTCGCCGCTGTTACGAGATAAAACAATTGTAGGACAAATGCGTTCGGACGTACAGACACGCATAAATCGTGGTGGCGAGTTTTTTTTCGGTCTCCTTGTTAGCGTGCTTGGGTAATTTTCGAAAAATTCTCAGAAGAAGAGGCGGCAAAGATTGAGGCTTGTTTTGTCGTCAGTTCTTTCTATAATTGTTGAGAGAGATTTTGAAAATGTTGAAATCAAAGAAAAATATAAATATCTTTGCTCTCTAGCGAAACTAAAAAATTACATTGATTCTTCGATATAATACCCATTTTTCAAGGTTTTCACGTTTCTCATCGTCAGTTTTGATTAAGAAAAATCGAGAAGTCCTTACCATGGACACAAAGAATGGCATGCTCGATCTGCTGAAATGGGCTCAGTTTTTCTGTGTTAAAATTTGTTAAGTAGTATTTACTTGAGGCATAGCACGACAGGATGAGAAAAGTTAAATAAATATTGGAGCTTGCAGCATTCGTCAGTGGAAGCTCCATGAGGATTTTATACAACAGGAACACTTCAACCCGTTGTGATGATTTATTAAAGAGTGTCATGCTGATTTCCTGAAACAACTGTCACTAAGAGATTGACTGAAGCACAATTTCCCATAATTAAATTCAATTGGTGATGTCCGTAGCGCATGTATAACATGGTATAATTGGGTATTTTGTTTTTGTTTTGATTTAACAGTCGAGCTTTAAGTTTTCAGGGCGTTTTCTTCCAATATCACTTAAGCAAGAGTTCTTCAGATATTTTCATTCATTCAATTCGCATCATATTTTTCACAAAACAAATAATCCCAAAAAAGTTCCATTAATACATACTGAAAGGTCAAATCCAATTGCGATTTTGCTACACCATCTTTAGTTTTATCAACCATAATTTAAGAAAAATTGTTTTCATTCAGAAAGATGTTCTTTCTCTCTAATCTTCCCGCAAACTCTACTTACTTATTCAAAATTTACACTAGTAATTTTTTTTACTTGATTTTTCGAAGTTACCATGCTTAGCTAAAATATTCTCCAAAAATTTCTCTGCGGTTTGAGGTTGAGGCGTTTTGAAATATTTTCAATTCTTTTTTGATTTTAGCAAATATCCACATGAAAATTTTTGTAGAAGATTTTGAATACTCGAAAATTGGGGACAGCAGTAGAAAAATCGATATCATCAATTTTCATGGACAAAAATTCAATCAAAAAAAATTTACTGAAATCTCAGTTAAGGGGTGAAAAAACAAATTTTTTTCTACATTGAATATTCACTTCTCGAGCATGAAAATATGAAATTTTTGATTTTTTTCCATGGAAACGGTAGTCCTATTTTCTAGTTATATCAATTATTACATTCACAAACTAATTACCACTTTCCTGACATTGGTCCAATATGAAATGATCAATGAATACTGTACAGGGTATCCCAAATTGCTTGATTTTGGCTGTTTCTGATACTTCTAGACTAGATAGGTAAAAACCTTGAAAGGAGTCCTGGGCTCGATTTCCGTGAAAACACCAGTAGTGAAAACCATTTTCACGATATCTTCATTTGTTTTGAAGATTTTTTTTTATCATATAAGATGAAAAATGCGTTCGTATTCAAAATAAGAAAAAATGTTTTTTCCCAGGAGAAAAAAAACTTGAATATAGTTTATATGGTTTTCAGGTATTTTCGTGAATAGAAAAGTTATGGCCCAATTTCGAAATCGATAATTTTTCAAAATTAAAAAGAAATTAAGATATTGTGAAACGGTTTTCACTAATGGCGTTTTCACGAAAATCGAGCCCAGGACACCTTTCGAAGTTTTTATCTATCTGGTCCAGAGGTACCTAAAACACTCAAAATCAAGCAATTTGGGATACCCTGTATATAAAAAATTTAAAACGTCATTTTTGGCACATTTACAAGTTATATTTCAGGAGATGTTCTCACTGGACATCCAGTGAGAAAGTCTCCTGAAATATAACTCCTGAAGATGCCAGACACTCGAACTGGCGAAACGTCGAGAACTAATCTACGACGACGGCCTAAATGCTCGAAAGAACTTGTCACATTGAACGATGGCCGCGAAAGCCTCAACCAATTCATTGAACTAGTGTCTTTTTTTATATGAAAAAAACTCTCGAATATCATGTGGAAGGAGGTAACATGTTTTGTAAGAAAATTTCGTGTTATAATTGTAACCTATTTTGATTCACATCCTTATTGAATTTCGGGGGTATTGAATTTGTGGATATTGAATTTGTGGGTATTGAATTTGGGGATGATGTATCCTAAAAACGTACTCAATGCATATAAACATTGAATTCATTTTAAATTATCGTCGGTGTCACTTGATTCGTCAACTTGATCATTAAAATTGAAGATGTTGGGACATTATTTGGGCTATTTCCATTAGCTATATTGTTGGTATTTATCGAAGTTTCGGAAATAGCCCAAATAATGTCCCAACAAATATTCCATTATGAAGAATATCTCGTTCACAATTAAAATTGAAGATAATTCGAAAAATTTCTAAGTTTATGTTTGCTACTAAACCAGCTGCTTTGAATTATTTTACTTGGTTCATGAAATTATATCAACACGTTTTGTAAAATTATTTGCCCAATATTCTGCAATCTCAACGAACGGTAGAGTAGAATAGAAAATTGCACTTCGGCCATATGACCAATCAGGAAAAAATGGACGTTATTTTCGAATGAATGACACTTCGGTCCAGTCGAAAGTTCAGTCGGAAGACTGAACTGCACCGAAATTTCTCAGGAATCTGAAAGAATCCTCTCCATATATTCTCCATATATTCTCGTTCCAAATAATATTGACGCAGTTGGATTGTCATTGCTTTTCAGAAAAGTCATTTATTTTGCTTGGGTTCATACGTTTAAGCAACCTTAACTCTTGTTACTTATGAAATGAATGAATAGCAGCTCAACTGCACATGGGTAGAAACCGACCCTGGTAAAAAAATCATAGTCCTATGAAAATTCATAGAATCCAGTCAGGTATGTCACCGAAACTTGTTTCACATCTCGATCGAACTTATTACTTCCATAATAGCGTTGTCTATTGAATTTCAATCGGAACGCCGGCCCTAAACTAGCACAGAACAACCTGATTAATTCTGTGACCGCCGTCAATTTTTCCGAAAGCAACATAACCTGCGGCAATTAAGTCTACACGCGATGTCGATGATCCCGAAATAGATACGCTTTTTACGGTAGTGTGTGCGTATACCGACCGGCAGGGTTGCCACAAGTCAAAATTTGTATTCTACTGAACTACTGAATAAAACCTACCAGAATTCTGATAGAATTGGAATTGAACGAATCTACCAGATTTCTACTTACCTTTTTCAAGTTCTGGAAGAAATCATAGGAAAACAAATGTAAAACCTATATTTTTGTTCGAAAAATTTCTTTACAAAGAAAAACAATTGAAAATCACATTTTCACATGGATTTTCAACAGCCTGTGAAATAGTAAAAACAAAAAGTTTTTCTTTTACCTCAGAAATCTTTCGTTGAAATATTTTTCAGCTGGGGTGGAGGGTATGAATGTAATGTATTTAATTTTTTCTCTGTTCGGGATGAAATTTCAAAATATCTTTGCAAATGAAATGGACTTACCTAAAAGAGACATTCAAAATAAATTAATACTCTTATTTCAATAATTAGTACCTATTGAACTGAAAATCTCAAATTTTAAGTTTTAACTTTCGAAACACAGCTCTATCACTCACTTCAAACGGTTCAGGTGAGGAATTATTCAGTCGACAGACTAGAATGAGGCGCAGATTCGAAGATCTGTGGAATGAATAAAATTTAAAAATCCCCTTAATAACGGAATTTGGGGGATTTACCAGCGGTGGTAAAAATTTCTAATTTCAATCGTGTCGATATAGTAGGGAAAAGCAGAACATTTCGAAATTCAATAGAGAGTTGAAAAGATAGTTTTGAACCTAATACGGATGAATTTGGTTAATTGAAGAAACAACTAGAAATCTACTGAAAATTTGTCGTTATCAACTAGAATTTCTATTGTCTACCAGATTCAAATTTCGTTCACTAATTTGGCATTCTACCAGATTCTACTAAAGTGGCAACCATGCCGATCGGGCTGTAAGAAAAAACAACGTTCGGAACGAGCCTAATGCCCGTGGCTCTGAGTCGCCATAACAAATCCCTAATCATGATGATGCTCGCACACGGTAATGTTTTGCTTGTTGCGTAAAGAGGTGGTCTCACTTAATTGGACTTCCGGCGTACCGTGGGAACCTCGGGCAGGTGCTGCGGTGCCCCTGTCTCTTTTCTATCGTGATCGTCTGACAGAGAGGCGGAGATACAGTACGACCCGAGATGAAGAACGCTTTTGCCCGGATAGTAGGTGTTTGCCGATGGAAATCCTGGACGGAAAACGCCAAAGGGAATCAATTAGAGGCTCTAGTTAACATATAAATACTTCGTTCCACTTCGGGTACCGATCTATTCTCGTTTTGACACTTCAAAATTTCGAAGAAAAGATTTCGACTCCAGGAACTCGCAAGATTGGTCATCACCTTGTCGAATGACCAGACCCCTCTTTCCCTATGTCCCCGTTCACGAACCAGAGTCCTTCCAAATTCCAGTGAACGTGTCTAGGCAACCCTTTGCCAGGATGGCATAGAAATGGCCTGAGATCAAGCTTGCAAGCAAAGGCTTCGAGTGATGAGCAATTGAGAGTACGGTGTGGTGACTATGGCTTTATTCACCCCTCGAGTCCTCGGACACGGGACAGACACGAAGATTACTGTTAGCACCACATACAAGCCAGCAACGCTAGAAGGAAGATGAGTGAATATGGCTGACTTTGCCTTCCCTCTGAGTCTAAAACAGTCCAGGGGCCGGAACCAAACTGCAAGCTAGGATCTAGAGAACTCTATTGGGATCTTCATTGAATCTTCGGATGGGATGATCCAGAAGCAGTTGCTCTCTACTCTACCTGTAACTTGTATAAGGGAAGGTAGACAGTCGTCCAAGACCTTTCTCAGAATCTACCGTTGCCGGCGGCTAGATTGACCTTTTACCCTACCTCAAGGCCATAAAGAAAAAAAGGCTTGGTTTGATATACTTTCCATCAGTAGTTTGTGTAGGTTGCCATTTCGAAACGAACAAATCCATAGCTACGAGTATTTTTCTATGGTATAGGTACATTTTCTTTTGCTCAATTGGCGACAATTCTATTAGAGTCGTATGGACCCCAAGAATACTCCAAATAAGTATATGAAGAACAGCTACCCCGATAGTGGAAGAAATTGCTCCTATTTGTCTAAATTTCCTTCTCCTTGTTAGAGGAAACAATCACTATATTCAAGCCGCCATCATCGGAACCAGTTTACGTTTGTTCGGCGCCCTATCAACATGAACAATATGACGTACTTCAACCCACCCCATGAGTGAAAAGATACTATATAGTACGAGAGCTAGTGAACCTTTTGAGTAACGGTTTGCCTGTAAGGCTAGAAATTTTTATAGTGATAGTTCCTAGCATGCTGAGGACGGAAATCATCGCCTGGCAGCCCTCACCCCTGCACGTCATCAAGATCTATATCTTTGAAAGTGTTAAAAAAATTTAAAAAATAAACTTGTTCCTGTAAGCTTGAAACTTTCATACGATTTTGTTCGTTCATTGTGAAGTTCAAAAAAAAATTGACAGGCGATTTCGACGAGCACAACTACCTGCCAGGCGACTCGAAAAGGGTGTAAAATACGAACAAAAATTAACTTTTTTATGTAAGGCTGAAATTTATATATGTGTTCGTCTGAGGGAATGAAAAAATAAGTTTTATTATTAATCTTCATCATCATCTGATATGTTATCATTAATTTTTCATCATATAGTACAGTCGTTTCAAGCGTAGTACACTGTGTCTTAAATTGGTTGAGACTGCATTATATCTCAGCTATTATTGAAAATAGAGTCATGCGGTTTTCGAAACCCTGTGTCACTTTTTTGTAAAACTTTTAAATCCACAAACAGAAATATTCCATCTTCTTTTGTTTCTGGAATACAGTGCGAAAATGAAAATGTTCACTTTTTGAAGATGTTATTATTTCTCGGGCCCTGTATGAGAAAAAAAAAAGTATGAAAATGTGTATAATAATGTTTTTATGTAGAAGTCAGTGGCGTAGTTTTGTGAAATACTCTCGAAATTCAAATAAAAATTCAGATTAGTAACTTTTGTATTCTATCTTGGCAGTTGGTGTGACTTACGAAATTTGACAAAATACGGAATTTGCATTGATTTTATTTGAAAATTGAGAGCATCTGAGGTCAGTACTGACAACCACAAAGAGAAAAATATAACTGAAAACAATGCTGTAATGAGTTTCATCACAGCACTACTTTTAGTACTGTAATGAACTAATTACGACGCTGAAATAGAGAATAGTATATTCTAAAATAAGTTGCAGAATGAGCTCCAATTCCAACACGAATGCGAAATTCGAAAACGAGCGTCGAAGGAGCGAGTTTTCGAAAGCATGAGTGTTGGAATTGGCTTCTGCAACGAGTATAAGACGATATCTTCTCTTTTTCAGTCAAGTTTTGTGAAATACTCTCGAAATTCAAATAAAAATTCAGAGTGACTTCTGTATTGTATCTTACGAAATTTGACAGATTACGGAATTTGAACTGATTTGATCTGAAAATTGAGAGGATCTGAGGTCAGTACTGACAACCACAGAACAAAAAATATAACTGAAAACAATACTGTAATGAGTTTCATTTCAGCACTACTTTTAGTACTGTAATGAACTCATTAGGATACTGAAATAGAGAAACTTAATTTATAATGTTGAATCCTAGTTCTAGCACCGTGCACTGTCCTGGACTTTAGACGTGTTACAATGTTGTCCTACGAACTAATTGAATGTCCTTTTGTTGCGAAACCATCAATGTCTCCTCACACGATTCAATTAATCGGATAAACCCAATTGTTGCGCCATAATGTACAACGTCATTTAACATTTAAGCGAATAAATAACTTTGGATCTTTATCGACCCGGATCCTTGGTGTCGCTCGCACACGGCGGGCGCGGTCTTGGTCCTTCCCACCGCGTATTGTTCAAGAAGTCCTTGCAAAGGCCGCGCATTCCAACGGGCAATCCTCGACACCGTTCGCAACGCGCTGTTTACGATCATTTTGTAAATAATAAACGACGTTTCGTCCTGAATATCAACGACGACTGCGATCCCGTATTCGGCCCGCATGCCGCCGGACACAATGGATCGGATGGTTTACGAGTTGTCGCGGTGTATTCACGTTGTCAATGAATAAAACGTCCTTTTAATACTTTCGAGTAATTGCAGGGACGGTTGACGGCTTCGTACGTTCTGGAATGCGTCAGTGTTGACTTTGTGCCCAAGGACGTCTCCTTTGACATCTTCACGAAATATACAGGGTGTTTGCTCTTATATTTTTTGAACCTGCAGTGAAAATAATATCATCATCATCATCTATCATTCCAGGATTAGGCAATTTGCCTGTTCCGACTTCACCACCTCATTCTCAGTCTACCGACACTTCTACGTCCTCTGGGGTTGTAATTTAATATTTTAATAATATAAGTCTACTTATACTGTTATGATTCAGTTTGCTATCGCGACTTATCAGGACTCGTACTTAGATTACTCAACTTCTCAATTTCATAATTTGTGGCGATTAGTATAAGTCCTGTTTTTTCTTTGGTTCAAATATGATAAGTCAGTTTTTCCCTTAATTTTTCAGTTGGATATTATTTCAAAAAGAGTGAATGTTTTATGATAGTATATTTTTTCGAAAATTGAATAACTTCTCGAATTATAATAGTCCCACGAAAAATGAACAAATAAACTTGAATTGCCAAAAACCACCAATTTTGACTTATACCTATTCCTTTTCCTAAGCACCCTAGAACTACACTGCGCAAAAAAATTATCGCACATTCTGAAAATCTCAATTTTAATGAAAGTTAACTCTACATTGACTTTATAACTTATTTTTTTATGTTCTCTCGTGATGGTTTTGAACGAAACAAGACACATTAAATGGAAAAAAAATTCAGGATTTCACCGAATCTTATGTGAAAGAAGAGAAATGAACAATTTTCAAAATACTGAAATGCTGATAAGTGATTTAATACTTGGTATTTCCACCCCTTGCGTTAATTACAGCTTAGCAACGACGGTTCATACTCAAAATGAGTTATCTTCCTAAGTCATTAAGAGTAGCTGGATGATTTTCTGAACTTCTCATCCTTCTATTGAGGTTGTCCCAAACCTGCTCAATCAGATTGAGATCTGGACTTCTTGCTGGCCATTCCATTCGAGAGACTTCAACCTCTTGAAGGTACTCCTGGACGATGCGCGCACGATGGGGTCTGGCATTATCGTCCATAAAAATGAAATGTTCCCCAATCTATGGGGCAAATAGCACTACATGCTCTTCAAGAATGTTCCTTATATACTTATCAGCATTCATAGCTCCATTATCAACGACCACTAGGTCTGTGCGAGCAGTCAAAGATATTCCACCCCATAATCGATCCTCCCCCGAAACCAGTTGCACTGAGCATATCTTTCATGTGGACGTCTGTATACAAGGGAACGTCGATCACAATGGTAGAGGCAGAATCTAGACTCATCTGTGAAGAGAATTTTTTCCCAATCAGCCTCTTCCCAATGGATATGCTCTCTCGCAAAATCCAAACGCGCCCTTCGATGGGCTGGGGTAAGAACTGGGCCTCTTGTCGCGACACGAGGCCTTAAATCATATTCTCTGAGGCGATTTCTTATTGTCTGAGTGCTAATTTGCACCCTATGAGTTTGTTCAAGCTGATTTTGAAGGAGGCGAGCGGTTGAAAACCGTTGTCTCAACGAAGAAACTCTCAAGTAACGTTCTTGAATGGCAGTTGTTACCCGTGGTCTACCCTGTCCTGGTCTTGTATGGGAAACTCCAAACCTTTCTGCAATTCTGGTGTATGTCCACCCTTCCTCTCGCAAAACTACCGCTTGGGCACATTCCTCTTTGGGTCAAATTGCGTGTTTCGCGTTGCATAGCGATCGAGTGTAGAAAATCAAACGAAAGAAAAACTATTAATCACTACAATTGATCGAGAACAACTGATTTTAGAATGGAGCCAATACATTCAAAATCTGATAATATCATCTTTTTTTATTCCTGCTGGGAAGAAACATGTGTATTGAAGAAAAACGTTGAAAGTGGATAACATATGCATGCATAATTCCGATAAAAATAATTATCATTGAGAACACCTTCAGTTGTAGAATAAATTTGAGATTTCCATAATGTGCGCAAATTTTTTTCGCAGTGTAGATAACATTTTTTTCTGGAGAATAAACCATTAAAATAAATGGTTCTAGATATATAACTTGATTTCTGCTGAGAGGGGATAATCGACTTTAAAGTTTCCATCAACCTCACATGGAAAAATCTATTTCCTGAGGTTTTAACGTAATTGGAAGCTATTGCTTCCGAATCCATACTTTTAACTATTTTGAACTCTCCTGAAAGCTCAAAGTGAACTTTTTATAATTATTTTACAATCATTCTCCCTTATTTACATGATCAGTCTATTTAAACCCATCACAAAAGATTCCCAACCGATTTCCGTCAGTAGAACATTACAGAGATTAATAATGGAAATATTATTGTGGGAATAGGACAATTACAATATGTCAGAGTGTCTAATACATATATTTGGCGACGTTTCGCAAATTCACATTTGCTTCCTCAGAGATTATCTGTTAATGAGAATTTTCCCATGTTTATAGAAAATTCAAAGATGATCAGCTCCTCTCAGGAGCAATAAAATCTTGTATCTGAGACCATTTTTTTATTTGTCAACTGTTGTTTGCTCTAGAATCCGAAAAAATTGTTATCTAGCTGTTTATTTTTTGGACATATAGACAAATTTTGTTGTCATAAAGTTCTCGAAAGATCAAAAGCTATAAGCCACGGAAACACCCTATATGTATATCTTTTTCGACCTGCCAATAATCTCACATATTACAGCTTAGCTAAAGAGGTACAATTTTCAGTTCGATTGAAATAACCTCACACAAACACTTTCTTGGAAAGTGCTCAGGGTTTATTGCTCGAAATATAGAATTACTTTCACGAAGTGCTTAGTAATCGCGAGCATTTTGTGGAAACCGTTGCTTAGTGCTCGTGACTCGGGAGCCCTTTTTTCCCAGTGCTTAGTACTTAATTCAGTGCTCGGCACAGCTCTGGAACAAACACCTTGTATATTCAATGCTCTTATTATTCATCATGCCTTTATTTTGTGTTGTATGCTGTGGATGAGAAGAAACCTTCTCAAAGCGTTACTGTGATGAAAAGGTGTTAATAAATTGGTTCCTCTATAATACATTAATCCTAATATAATTTTCTTGCATATAATGAATCATTTAGTCATGAAAGGTTCTGAAACGATCAGCTAGTCTAACCTAGTAATTTGAGACCTTATCCAATCATTTGAGACAATTGTTTATATAGGAAACCTTTACGTTGCATTCCAAACAAAGCATTCATTCGCTGATCCTACTTCCATAAACGCTAATTACGGCAGTTCCCGAAATTATCAAAATTCCAATGCCCATACCTAATTGCATACGCTGTCCCGCATCAAACACCCATAAAATAAACTTCCAAATTATTTCCAATCCCGAGGTGTACACAAACAGGCACCGAATCATGTTAAATTAAAACAACAAACAGCCGGCAATAAAGCATGATATTCAATTATAAATTCAGGCATTTACATCGTAAACAAATTAAAACCTTAATGAGATACAAAGACTTGTCGGCTCCCATCCAGGCAATGATGTTTTCTCACTTTATCCCGAGAGAGAGCGTTCTGGTCCTTGCAGCCTCCGCGTATATTCTATTTTAAATACTTTAAAACGATCTCCTCGCGGCCATGTTCTCCTGATGCCGATTTCAAATGTTGGGGGATAAGCCGGCACTTTGGGCCGCTTTTAATTTTTAAATTATTTTAAAGGCCGATTCGATTCGATCGAAATCAAACGGAGCGATTGATTAGTTTGGTAGTATCGTGTCGATTCATCATCGCGGCGCTCTTCTGGTGCAGCCCGGGATGCTGGGCGAAGAAATATCGTCGATTGAAATCGTAATCTTCGATATTTTCATTGGGAGAGCATGAGCGAGAGGAGGTCTAGGTACGCTGAGATGCAGCTCGCTCATCTCGTAACAACGAGAGATGGAAAGCGTGCTATTTGCATCTGAAATTGCGAAACTGTGCTCCTGGATATTCTGCTGCGACGCTTTGTTTCTATAATTTTATCGAAATTCAACAAGAAAAACAAAATAATCATAAGAAATGAAAATAGTCATTCGTGGCTTGGCGGTGAAAGCATAAATATTGATCGTGACTATCATTTACTGAATTTACTTATAATACAGGTGATCACTGAGGATACCGTCAGATTTTAGGTGAAGTTCACACTTCACACTAGTCGTGACAGTTTCGAAACAATGTTTCTCTATTTCAGTATCGTATAATGAGTTCATTACAGTACTAAAAGTTGTGCTGTAATGAAACTCATTACAGTTTTCAGTTATATTTTTCGTTTTGTGGTTGTCAGTGCTGACCTCAGATCCTCTCAATTTTCAAATCGAATCAATTCAAATCCCGTTATTTTCAAATTTCGTAAGTCACACCAACTTCCAAGATACAATACAAAATTCACTAATCTGAATTCTTATTTGAACTTCGAGAGTATTTCACGCAACTTGACTGAAATAGTGAAAAAATCGTCCAACACTCATGCATTTGTGTTGGAATAGGAGCTCATTCTGCAACTTGTTTTAAAATATATACTATTGGTTTGTGGTTGGGTTGGGGGCCTAAGAGACTACAGGGTTATTCGTCCAATTCGACCAATTTTTCTTTTATTCATAACTTTGGTATGGCTTTGATCAATTCTGAGGGAATTTTCATGGTAGAACGATATGATTGTATACTCCCTATAATTCCAACACTTATTATAAAATACAGGGTGGGAATTGTATTAATTTCACATTAATTTTGCAGATTGGAAGAACACCCTGCACCGTTTTCAATCATTTCCTACCTATTTCAGATTCTACCATAATGTGACATTACTCTGGTGTTTTTTTTTTATCGGCACACCTCACGTTATCTTAGAAGAAGTTTCTAAAAAAGAACAAAATCGTGATTTCGCTGCAAAGCTGTGATAAATTCTCTTCCTGAGTCCTAAGGTAGTTTCTACAAATTCGAAACTCATTTTAAATTGCCCATACCTATTGAATATCTTCATACCATAACCGAAAAAAATAACTTAAATAAAAACTAATACAGAAAAGTCATTCGGAACATAACGAAGCCAAAACTAAGGATCAACTCTTAATTTTCATAGAATGTTCGAAATGGTTTTCTCTTATTGAAAAACATATTCGTGGAATTTACCTCAACTTTCTCGAACCCATTTTACCAAATCTATTGGAAAATGTACATATCCGCTCTATGTACTTACAGCATGATAGAGCAACACCCAACTTTGCATTGAATTTGAGAAATCAAACTAATATGAATTATCCGAACAGATGGATTGGTCGTGGAGGCCCTGTTGACTGGCCATAAACAACGCCTGACTTGAACCATCTAGATTATTTTTTGTGAGACATCTAAAAACAAAAGTTCATAAAGTTCTAATCAGAAGTAGAGAACATTCAATTGAACGAATTTTATGCCTTGAAGGAATATCAAACTCTCTGAAGAAACCATTTCGAAAATTCTATGTGAGTTTTGTGGTAATACTTAGTTTTACCTTCCATATGTTATTTGTTTCCATTTCTGTAGATTTTTCTGGTTTATGTGCTTATGAAAATATTTTCTGAATTAAAACATTTTATACATCAAAATTAAATATGAAATTCAAATTTGGAAAACCTATTTTAGAACTCGGAAAGAGCTTTGTATATTGGATGATACAGCTTTACTATCTAGTTCAGAATATTCTCACTGCTTTTGAGCGAAATTATTATATTGTTCTTTTTTAGCTATTTTTTTCCTGGAAAACAAGGGGAGTGCCAAAAAAACTAAAACGCCTTTTTATGGCAGAATTTGAAACGGGTAGCGAATTTTTTAAAACGGAATGCATAGGGTGTTTTTTCTATCTGCGAATTCAATCCGAAATTATCATAATTTCCACTCGATATTCTTTGAGAAAGTGTTGAAGTATTGAAAGTACACAATAATATATTTCTACACCGAAAACTTATTCAAAAATTATCAGAAAAATCTGTTGAATCAGACAAATCACTCTGTAGACTCTCAATTAAGGCCCCCAAAAACCACAAACCTAGACTAGTGTAAATTTCACCTAAAATCTGACGGTCTCCTCCGGAGTCACCCTGTACGATTAAAAAATGAACGATATCGAATCTTCTGAAGAAAAAGAAATTCGAAAAGCCTGGGATATAGGCTTGTTTACTCAAAACTTCTATAACAGTTTCCAAGTGTATTTCAGATTAGTCACTTCAATTTCAGAAAGCGCCAATTGAATTTCAGAAAACATCAAATGGAATTCGGATCACTCAATTGAATTTCCTCCTTCTGAAATTCAATTGACAAATCTGAATATCATTTCTTATTTTCTGAAATACAATTGACTAATCTGAAATATGAGTGATGTTTTCTGAATGTCAATTGATGATTTCTGAATTACAATTGGAAATGTTGTAGAAATGGCCAATAGTATACAGGGTGAGTCTTTGACTTGTACATATATTTAAGCCATAGATTGTTGAGGTCAAAAGAAATACTTTTTTCGTATAGCATTTTTTCTGATTCAGCCTAGATAAAAAGATATAATGAGCATTAGATCTACTACCTGAACCTTCGAGAAAATGTAGCAAAAAATTATTTCTGGGAATGTTCTGAACCGAATCACATTCAGCCAAAGTAACCAATTTTTTCAATTTCCCTGATATAGATGTTTTTAAATCATTAATTACTCGATGAGTGCGCATTTCAAGAGATTTCACGAAGAATACTTTTATTTTCCAAAATGGCCAAATATTCATTAAATGGCATTGTACTTACTTCCAAGGGTCGGGATCATAGAATTTCTGCTATAATTATGGAATGAAATGGTGTCTATTGGTCATATAGTAAAAAATAAAACATTAAATTTTGTATTCATGAAAGATTTGCCACATTAATAAGAACCTACTCGTATATTCTGAAAATCATTTCATTCGATGAAATCGTTCACGAGATATATTCGAGAATTACATTTTTTTATGGATCAACCGAGCCGAATCGGAAAAAATGGTAGAGAAAAAAAGTGTTTCTTTTGACATCAGGAATGTCCCGTTAAATTATATGTACAAGTCAAAGGTTCACCCTGAATAGTTATAGTGTATAACAGAGACTAAATAAAAATGATAATAAGAACAATAGTAGAATCTCTGAAAAGTATGTTCAAAATATTATCTTTTACTTTAGTCTTCAGTAGTAGGTATAGTTATTTTTATTGTGAAGGATTTCAGTTCCTTTAGGTTCCCCTCTATCAAATTCTTTTATTTAAGTATTTTCGTCTGATGTAACGTTAATGGCCCGCCGCCTATGGAAATCAGGCCCCGCATTAACTCTCAACGTAATCTACGTAGCGTGTGCGTCGTTGTAAAAGGGGGGCTGGCAGGGGGGGCGGCCACTGGAACATCGTGAGAATCGGCTGATGGGCGGCAGCTCGACGGTAACTTGATTATTACTTCCGTTAGTCTGATTGAGCTCCGCGAGACTCATATAGGCACGATTTGCCCCCCCGGTGCCCCCCGCCGTCAATCTGCTTCGCCTGCCCGTAATTTTAATGGTAGAAAACTTCACCGTAATTAACTGGGAACGTTTAGGATCGGCCACTCGAGGTGCTGTCGGTCTCCATGGACTTTTCTTTCATCGGGGCAAAAGGGGGGCCAACCAGTGAGGTTGGTTCAAAAATAATAGGATAAAAATCATTGAAAATAAGGAAAATTCGGTGGATTTACCAGTGGGGCATACATTCCATTAAAATAATATATACTGCTCCACAAGAGTAAGGGATATCGTATTTAATCGTTTTGAAAAGTATGTAATCTTCGAGAAAATCGCTGTAAAATCATTTAAAGCTCATTAACAACTTGATTCGATCCAATAAAAATCAGTATGAGACATCTCGTCAATCTGGTCGCCTTTTTTCTGAAGTTTGGTTCTTTGCATATGCTTCATGAATGTTCATATTTTGAAATGGAGTCAGTTTATCAACGGCTTCGAATTGAAACGAGTTCTCTGAAAATGCCAAGACGTAAATTCGTAAATTAACAAATGCTGAGGCTAATAGGGCTATACTACGGAATACTCTTCAAAATGCGGGTGAGGACCAAGTTTCCATCGAAACCATGACACGATGTTTGAGAGAGGTGAATCTAGGTTCTAGACGTTTATTAGGAGGAGTTCCAGTAACACGTGACCATAAGCGTAAAAGACTGGAATGGGCAAGGCAACATATCAATTGGAACGATCAATGGCGTAGTGATGAATCCAGATATGGACGATTTTCAGATTCTCGAAGAATAAGGGTATGGACAATCCCACGGATACCCCGTATTCGTCGCTATGTCCAAGAAGTCCATCCATTCGGATGGGGTATTGTTGTGGTATGGGCCGGGATATGTTTCTACGGGAGCACAGATCTACACATTTGTCCTGGGAATATGACCACCTTACACTATAGGGAGCATGTCATTGACAATGTTTTGCCAAATTTTCACGCTGCTATTGGTGAAACTTTTCAATTTCTAGATGATAACGCTAGACCGCACCGTGCAGCCATAGTTGAAAATACGCGCGAGGAGCTTGGTATTCCACATTAACCAATATCTCCGCACTCACCAGATTTGAATTGCATAGAACATGCATGGGATATGTTCCAGAGAAGATTAGATAATTATCAACCTACCCCAGATTCCTTGAATGATCTGAGAGAGCTTATGCCCAGTTTATGGAACCAAATTCCTCAAGAAATGTTCAACAACCTCGTGTGTAGTATGCAAAGAAGATGTCAAGCTGTTATTGATGCCTGTGGAGGCCAAACATTGTATTGGTAGTCTTAAAATGCTTGAATTCTCTGGGAATAAAATTTCGTTATTTTACTCGATTTTTCCTAACCACTCTGAATACGCTGCAGACCCGCAGGCTAAAATGAATTTTATTTCCTGCAACTTGAAATCTAATTAATCCTAATTTCCATCACGAAATCTCATTCAAACTATATTTTTTTTCAATTTAAGTCAATATCCCTAACTCATATGGAGCAGTTTATTAGAAATGTCTCATTCAATACTGGATATAAAATTATTTCTGTGAAAAAGAACAAAATAAAAACTAATTTCAATTTTTTCTATACCCATGATTAAAGGTTGCCTTATTCTTCCCAATGCCTACGAAGCATTTCACCGTGAAATGCAGAGCTACCCAAGATAGTATATTACTATTATATACTAAATATCTAACAAGTACTCATAAAAAGTGAATATCCAGATCAGTGGTAAAGACGAATATCAAATCTACCGGTAAAAAAAAGGCCCAACGAGCAATTTGTGAGATTTCAATCAATAACCGACTGGAAACGTGACGAAAGAGTATTCAAACCAAACGAACTGAGTAAAGCCTTTTTAAAAAGTACACAAAATTGAAAACATATGACATCATCAAGTAAGAGCCAAGAAAATATAATCTTTTTTTCGAAATCAGGGGGCACGGTTGTGCCCCTGTCAAGACAAGACAAGCTTTATGTCGTATTTTCAAACCCTCTTAACTTGAGTTTGAAATATATCAGATGAACAAGATTTTCAGAATATGATGTCTGTAGTAAACTCATCAAACGTACAAACTTTCAATTGCATAACTTCTACGCTTAAGATTTTATGGATATCTAAAAACCCCCGATTTCGTCTCTGATTCACTGATGATGATCATAAAAACTATCTTCCCGAAGTCCTATGAAGTTGAAATTTGGTATGTAAGCTAGTACATATCAGGACACAAACAACGGAAAAAGTCTTAAACTTGAAACTTTCACCCTGATTCTGATGACATTGTATCGAATCATTCTCTCATGCTCTCGAGCTATGAAATTGCAAAGCAAACAAGTTAAATGATTAAAAAAGGGATAACCAAAAAAAATTGAAGCAGAATTAAAAGGTCAGACCTTACAAATAACGGACATCTCGTATCGCTGAACACTGCAACTGCTGTTTTCCTAAATCCCTCAGGAACTCAACCAATCACCAATAAAATTGAATAGGATACTGAAATAGAAAAAGGAAAATTACTCTTCAATTACAAAAATAATGCAAAAATGGTTTCAGCAATTACAGTTCGTGTTTTGATAAATTGAGCAATATAGATTCTCACCTCACCACAGAGGAGGGCCCGCCTTCAACTTCTTTTCCATTTCTAAGTCCCACCACGCACTTTGACATCGATTGTCCTTAGTTCCCGCACTTCACACGCGCACCTGAAGCACATGAAGATCATCTGAAAGGGAATGCACTGAAAAAAAAAAACAATCGTGAATTAATAAACACATTGAGATGAGTACATAGAAATAAGACTGGATAAAGAATGTAAAAGAAGATACTCACCTTACCGAAGTGAAGAAACCCGCTTTTAACATCAAGCCCCTGTCCGAGGAAATCCCCCGATGCAAACATTCTTCAGATCCAGTGGATCTAAAACTCAACTTCTTTCTTGCATTCCAAAGAGAATGAACGCACTGTGAAAAGACATAAAATATTAGTGGAAAACTAGAAGATGGATAAAAACAAGGAAGAAATAGGTACCAATATGATTGAAGATAGCTCACCTTCTGATTTCATTGTATTGTATTGTATCAAAGTGGAGAAAAGTTAAGTCCCAGGCCAGTCCAAGCATGTCCATATAAGTTACTTTCTAGCTGAAACTCAATTCGTTTGTGGTATCTCAAAGAAAATGACTGAAAACAAAGGAGAAACTTCGTTATCGACTCTAAAATTAGAGGTAAATCTAATATGATTCATCGTATCTAAGAGCATGAGCTCGAAGATTCTTACCTTACCACCTTGAAGAACAAGCCTTTTCCATGTTTAAGGGTCTTTACGCGCACTTTTATTTCGATTGTCAATTGTCCCCGCACAACACACGAGCATCTGAAGCACAAGAAGATCATCTGGAAGGGTATGCACTGTAAAAAACAAACGTGGATTAGTGAATAAATCAATGAGAGAGAATAGGTTATCAAAGTCATACACCTCCACTCCTCTAGTCCAAACTCTCCAACACTTCACTCGTCTTAAAAGTTCATCAGGAGATGATTCGACTGAAAGAATAAAAGTGGTGAAATTCAAGAATTGCAGAGATCATCCATTGGCAGAGTCGTAGATTTTCTGCTCATCATGATGAAGCAAACTGTCCTCTGGTTTATCCTCAAGAATGTCCATGACTTTCCACTCTATCTGGAACTCAGATCACACAAGGTTAAAAAAAAACTGCAACATAGAAAATATGAGTTGAGAATAAGGAATAAGGAAAGAGACAGGACTTGAATATGAATGAGTGAAGCAGATATCATATTCCAGTCGATTCTACCAATATTGTCCTATCCTAGAGCCTATATGAAGATCATCAGTGAAAAACCTGAAAAAATAATTCTGAAAAAATTGAGGAAATTGAAAAGGGGGAATTTGCTGATATTAATTTCAGTCATCCATTGAAAGCAACATATTGATTTTCAGCTCATTATTATGAAGGAACCTGGCTTCTTGCTGATTGTCCAATTTATCTAGATATCAATCATGATATCTTACCGAAAGAAAGGTCGAAATAAAATCTACTTAAAAAGGAAAAAATTTATCAGTATAAATGGGCAGAAGAATATGAAAAAGGGTCTCGAAGATGCTTTTTCGGCAAAAGTGAAGAAACCGTTATACTTCAGTCCATTCTCACCATTATCTTCTTGCATATGGATGAACTGAAGCACGTGTTGAACTGAATCTCATCGGTGAATCACGAATTATTTCGTAACTTGAAACAATTAACAGTTATTTTTTTTGTGAATTGTCATTCGGGAATACATAGTATTATGAATTTCATACATTATTTCAGGGTTGAAATATCTTAGGAAAATCAGTCGACAATGGGAGATTTTCAGTTTTTCTTCTTTTATCGATTGTTAATTTTCAAAATTCATAAGGAAATGTATAAACATTGCTGTTAAATGACATGTTCGAAAATATGCAATGAAGGAAGCAAAATATTTCAGTACGATTGACGTTATATGATGAGCTGAAATTCTTATAATTCGTACTTCTGGAAAAAAAACCTTCATTCAATCGATAAGTTTTCCTAGGTTACTATCTCGACTCTGGAAATTTTCATTCTACATTCAAGGTGCGTTATAAAACTTCAAATTCACCGTCAAGTTGATTAGAGCCACCAAGATTCGATTGGTTCAAATTTACGACAATTTTTTGGATTTGACATTCAAAGTTTTGTGTAACCCACCATTAAAACTCTAAAAAGTACATACCCTTTTCTGATTAAATCAAATTTCAGGCACTGAACACAATAAAAGTCACTGAAATCCATCTACACTGCTAGTAGAAGTAAAATTTCGAAAACGACAAAAATGCGTTTCAGCTCGTATCTGATCTCGCTGGACGAATGACTCAATTTCGCGCATTCCAGAACTTTGTCGCCATGTGTTCGGACAGTTTTTGTGTGTTATTCACATAAATATAGTTGAAATGAATCGATATCTCGATACTGGATATTTCATTCAGATGAATTTGAGTAATAATAAATCCAACCAAAAACATTTTCATGTGAAATATTGTCGTCTTGGGACGAGAAATTATAATCTCACATTGTCAAAAAGATATCAGATCTCATGTATGTAGAGCCAACCTATCAACTCTACACTGTTTAACTCTGCAAGTCTTCATTTCACAAAATCTTGGTCAAAATATATGACTTGGCCGTTTCGTTACTATAAGAACTGTTGTATAACAGAAAAGTTATGAACAGCGAAAGAATTTTTCACCTTACGCTTACTAGGCGGTAGAGAAACAGTCACATATTTTGGCCAAGGTGTAGAGTTTATGGAAAAAGAACTGGTAAAGTTGGAGAGAGTAATGTTAGCGGCTTGGCTCTACATGAGATATGATATGTATCTACAAAATGCGGTCTTGTCTTGGCAACATTTCACATGAAAGTGTTTTTGGTTGGATCTATGATACATTTTCTTTCACAACACATTCTCTAAACTATTGAGATTGAGGGAATAAGTGAGTATGAGTATGAATATTCTATGCGATACCATACGATATCGCAGATTCGAAGTTCGCAGAATATATCGCCTTTAGATTCTTTAGAATTGGCAGATTTAAATGATTTTTCTGAATGTTAAGTGAATATATTTTACCTAGTGTACAAGTTTAGGTACTGAGAGCCAGCATTATAAACGTCATTTCACCGAGGATTGAAATTTAATCTTAGTTTAAAGCAGATTTTCTTCATTATAAATCATTACCCTAGTTTCTGGGTAATCGAACATTTTTCTGTTCTAACCGAAATTCTATCACGCCTATCATTCTCTTCGCCTTTTAGTATTTGTTTCCGTTGGTCTTCCGACCAGCAGAGCCGCATGATTCACCAATTGGTATCACTAATTGGTCATTTGTGTTAATGCGACATCCTCTCCAGCCTCACAAAAGCCCGACAGTTTCATATGTAAATCACGGGAATTAATTGAATTGAACCCATCACCGAAGAGACGACACTCTTCTCACCGTCGTCGGCAGCTTCTGCGAACGGAAACCGGACCAAAAACGGAAAAACACGTCATACCAATAATCGCCCGATCTCCATTCAACGATAGAATTCCAAATCGTGAAACGATCGAACACAGAGAGTTCTCACGTTGGCTTTCTGTGAAATGTGGATGACTTCATTTCCGCCGATCCGTCGGTAAAAAACCCAATTAAAATACCCTGTCGGGCAGATTGCTGGGCGTTTGTCGAATTATCGAGGCCATCAGATTCGATAGGATTCTATGATTACCTGTGGGCGCCGCATAGATGAGGAGAATGGAGCGGAGCTCAGCTAGATGCTTGAAGATACAAAAAGTAACTGAACAATTTTTGTGGGTCTCAGAGAGAAATAAAATATAAGAACTTAAAGTTGACGTATTTCAGTGTTTTTTATAATTTTTTAACATAGGGGCACAAAGAATTTCATCTCATAAGTGATTTCCAGAGTCTAAACCTGAAGTGAAAGTAAGAAAAACTGAAGCAATCGCACGATTGGTCATCACCTTCTCGTGGTGTGCGAGCTTAAGTAGTTGTGATGAATCCTGAGGACCATGTTCTTAGGACGAGCAACAAAACCAAGAATTACCAAATCCCTCACCCCTATGCCCCTCTAACAACATGGGATAACTGTGTTTTCAGAAAAATCACAAGAGAACGAATGAAGAAAGTCATGTCGTGTTACCAAACAAAAACTCGAACTCCATCCAGAGTTCTAGGACACCATTGGAAAATTTGAATCTTCCATAGGCAAGGAGGGCCTAGGAATTGCAGAGACCGAGCTAGCAAGAAAAGGCTTCCAGTGATGAGCAATTGAGGGTACGGCGTGGTGACTATGGCTCTATTGGACCTAAGAGTCCTCGGACAAGGGGCAGACTCAGGACTCAGAGAATACTCTTAGCACAGCACATGTAATCTAGCACCGTTAGAACGAAAAGGAATGACTATGACAGACTCTGCCTTTCAGCCTGAAACTGAAACAGTCCAAAGGCGAGAAGTAAGCTGCAAGTAAGTACTCCATCGACTACTAGGATTTTATTGCAAACCTTGAATCTTCGCATGGGATAACCCAATGAGATATACTGCTTCTCAAGAGTTAGGGATATCGTATTCAATCGTTTTGAAAAGTATGTAATTTTCGAGAACATCGCTGTGAAATCATTTAAAACTCCATAACAACTTGAATCGATCCAATAAAAATCAGCATGAGACATTTCGTCAATCTGGTCGCCTTTTTTCTGAAGTTTGGTTCTTTGCATATGCTTCATGAATGTTCTCATTTTGAAATGGACGTATACTAACAAACGCTGAGGCTGATAGGGCTATCGGAATGCTATTGGTGGCCTAACTCAGGTTGTTGTAGCGGAAAGGTTCCAAGTCAGCCAAAGTGTAATTTCTCGACTTTGGAATAGGTTCAGGGAGACAGTTCCGTGTTGGAAAGACCAAGGCTTGATGGACAATGAAAAACAACACCTGCTCAGGATCGTTTCGTCACCGTTTCGGCGAGAATAAAGCCTACGTGTAGAATGCTACGGAATACTCTTCAAGATGCAGATGGGGTCCAAGTTTCCATTGAAACCATCAGACGTCGTTTGTGAGAGTTGAATCTAGGTTCTAAACATCCATTAAGAGGAGTTCCGTTAACAGGTGACCATAAGCGTCAAAGACTGGAATGGGCAAGGCAACATATCAATTGCAACGATCAATGGCGTAGTGTCCTTTTCACTGATGAATCCAGATATGGACGATTTTCAGATTCTCGAAAAATAAGGGTATGGACAATCCCACGCATACCCCGTAATCATCGCTATGTCCAAGAAGTCTATCCATTCCAAGGGGATAGTGTTATGGTATGAGCTGAGATATGTTTCAACGGGCGCAATGATCTACACATTTATCCTGGGAATTTGACCGCCAAATTTTCACGCTGCTATTGGTGAAAATCTTCAATTTCTAGACTATAACGTTAGACCGCACCGTGCAGCCATAGTTGAGAATGCGAGTGAGGAGCTTGGTATTCCACATTTAATAATACCTCCGCACTCACCAGATTTGAATTGCATAGAACATGCATCGGATATGCTCCAAAGAAGATTAGATAATCATCAACCTACCCCAGAATCCTTAAATGATCTGAGAGAGCTTCTGCCCCGTTTATGGAACCAAATTCCAAGAAATGTTCAACAACCTCGTGTGTAGTATGCAAAGAAGATTTCAAGCTGATATTGATTCCCGTGGAGGCCATACATTGTATTGATAGTCTTAAAATGCTTGAATTCTCTGGGAATAAAATTTCGTTATTTTACTCGAATTTTCTTAACCACGCTGCAGACCTACAGGCTAAAATTTATTTCATTTCCTGCAACTTGAAATCATCTTTATTAAACTTTTCATCACAAAGTCTCATTTAAACTATCTTTTTTTGCAATTTAAGTCAATATCCCTAACTCATGTGGAGCAGTTTATTTGGATTTGGATATATTTTCTGTTTATTTGTTAAGTATATTATTCCTCTATTGACAAATGAGTGAGCAAGTTTTACGCAGGGGCATTTCTTCCATTATTTGAAAGCCTTTTCTTATTGATTTTTGTTACAGAGACTGGGAGAGGAAACCCTAAAAAACTTACAAAAAAAAGTATATCGGGGCTCGAATTGAGGTAAATTAAGAGAATGTCCCTTTATCTTATTTTCTTCTTGTATGATTTTCTCTTTCGGATGAAGAACAGTCATGTCGATCAAAACATTTCGATTTTATGTTGAATTCCTGTTTTGTGATTATGTCATAATGTAATTAATGCCATGTTATAGAATAAAACAGGGGTTCCCAAACTTATTTCATTTGTGGCACCCTTGGGAAGTTGCCATATTTTTGCGACGCCCTGACCTTACAATTGCCATACAATTAATTACTGTTAGTAGTTCTCGTCCAACACCAAATTGTCTGAAAAACTCCAATTAACATCTTGATCTTTCACTAGAAAAATGAAAAAAAAACATATAGAAATGATAGAAGCTACAGCCAATTAAGATCGCTTCAGGACGCCCCTGATTATACCCTGGCTCCCCAGAGCATCGCGACGCACAGTTTGGGAAACACATTAATACATTTTGTCTTTTTCCCTTTCGCATATTTCCATTTATTAATGTTTCCTATTATGACGAAAGGATCATTGATTCTCTTTTTTTTTCCAATTGTATAGAGCTTGTATAAGTATGTATGTAAGAGTTTCTCAAAATAAAAGACATAATCTCCAGAGATTCGGTTTCCTCCATAACCCTCACCAGTAGGTAAACCATAGAGAACCGTAGATAACAGTAATCGATTTAATTAACATTTCCTCCGAATCGTGCCACGGACTTTCATCTCGCTAGGATCGTAAATCTCGATCTGTATCATTAGAGATATCTTTCTGGGGACGATCCGAAAGATAATCCAGCAACCACCCGACGGTTATAGTTAAGTAGCCGATGATTGGTCCTTTTTTGTCGGCGGTTAGATCACAAGAAAATAGCGGAAACCACGATCTTCTCATTCCTCAATCTCGATGATGGCAGCCTTCGGAGGCGGTAGGTAGTTTTTCGAGACTTTCTCACGCCGGTAGTTGGCGTGAATCCGTAAAAATCGGCATTCATATTTAAGTACGACGATCTGGAGTCACGAAACCGAGGAATTGACGGGTCGGTAGCGCTTATTTTCCCATGGATGATGGCGAATTTTCATGATATTAATTATGCAAAACCGTGTCGGCGTTCGTATATTCGAGAAATTCTTGGTTGCAAGGTAAATGAGATATTTTGGTGTTTCTTCAGAAATCTTCTTTCATCAATATGTTGCTCATTCGCGGTAATTTTGTGTAAACCCAACATGAAGATAACAATTGAAATATACCGTTATCTTTATTCACAGAAATAAGTACAAGTGAATAATTTCAACCTGCATTAAGAATTTACATGGAGCGTCAAAGAAGACAATGAATATGCATAATAGTTATTTATGATATGAGTGTTAAAAGTGACGTTTTATTTTGTGAGTGAAAAAGTTTGTGAAATGAGCGGAGCGAATGGAACAATTTCACGAACAAAATAAAATCACTTTTAACACAAATACCATACAATATTTTTTGTACAACTGCCCTATTTTGATAATGAAATGGGCGAATTTGCAATGGCAATAAACTTCAAAATGCATTTTAATATTAAAACAATCAAAAGGTTGTTGTGAATGGCAAACGTTGCCAACGTTATGATTACTAACAAATGAGAAAAGTCTCTGTCATTTGAATTTCGTTCCTGTCCAATTTTCGTCTTGGGTTTGTAACTGCTTAATATGTTTGTCAAGAGTCCGATTATTAACAAAAGAGACGATTTGGTTGTTCATCTGGATATTGAAGAGTCTGCAAGAAGAGCAAATCTGGAACTCCTACCTAAAAAATCTGTGCAGCAGTACGATATTGCATATAACAATTTCCTGGCCTGGTGTAAATTGAAAAATGTAGAAGGGACTTCAGTGAAACTGATTTTCTGGCATACTTAGAAAAATCAAAAATATGGAGTTCATCAACTTTGTGGAGCAAATTTTCGATGATAAAGTCAACCGCCCTTGTTAAAAATGGTGTGGATGTAAATATTTGAAGGTGATAGCATATTTAAAACGGAAAAGTGAATGATATCGTCCCAAAAACTAGAAAATTTTCACTTGTGAACAAGTTTAAAAGTTTATAAAGGAGGCACCAGATGAGAAATACTCGATGTTTAAGGTTACAACTATTTTCGGATCATTTGGAGCCTGTTAGCGTGAAGAATTGTGTAATTTATCAGTGGAAGACATCGAAATAACAAATAAATCACTTCCAAATACAAAAACGAAAGTCAGTCGTTCTTTCAGTATTATTGGGAAGTATGTAGACTATTTTCAAAAGTACTTTTCACTGCGCCCTTCTGTCATCGAACATCGTCGTTTTTTCCTGAAATACATGAATAATAAATGCACTGCCAATCCAGTTGGTATTAATACATTTGGGAAAATTTCATCTATTGTTGCCGATGTCCTTAAACTGCCAGAACCAAAGCAATATACAGGTCACTGTTTTCGAAGATCCTCCGCTTCATTGCCAGCAGAATCAGGAGCAAATATTACGGATATAGAAAAACATGGTGAATGGAAGTCTACGACGGTATCCGAGGGCTATGTCGATCATTCCATTGCATATAAAATAGTCATTGCTGAAAAAATTCTCCCAACCTCAACAGATTTTGGATCATCATCATCCAATATTATACTTCCGGTTTTTAACACTAATGTTAAAAATATTTTTAATACGCTTCCACGTAAACAATCAATTTTAACATTGTTTGCTGTCATTGAAAGTGTCACTTTTAATGGCCGTTGTACAAAAAAAAATATCAAAAGATACAGGTCAAATTATATAAATTTCAAAAAAATATAAGATTAGTATATAATGAACATTCCAAGTAGATCACAAACATTACTTTCAATGAAAAACTATTCAAAATAACTTGACCAAAATTCATCTATATTTTAATATTATCTTTCATACAGTGTGTTTTTCATTTTTCAGCTTTTTCTTATTCGTCTTTCTGAAACATTCAGGAATCTTGTTATAGATTCGTATGACTTCTTGATTTATTATTAGCTGAGCTGCTAACAGCCTGATACAGAATTGCAAATTTGTCTGCATTTCTCGTGGAATAATTGTGGTATTTTCCATTACGAGTTAATGTGTCCTTGTTGTTGTGGATGTATAATATACAGGTGAGTATGCACACTAGGCGCATTGCATTATTTTGTTCAACGAAGATCTTGTTTTTTTCAGGTCCACCACTCCAGAATAATAAATAGTCCATAGTCCATAGTTGATAGGGCTGTAAAAATATCCAAAACAAGCATATTTAGCAGCTTGCTTTCCTGCTACTTGGTTTGATCTACTTGTATAAGTAATATAGTAGAAACTAAAAATCTGAACAATTTTTCGGTAGAAGTGGATCGTATTTGAATATATTCAGTGATGAAAGAACTTATATTGAGATGAAATAAATTTATGTCACCATGATAATATTCAGTATTAAACTATGATCACCATGTAATGAAAACTGTCAATTGATCCAAAAAAAAATCATTATTCTGAAGAATTTCAGAATTTAATGAATTGGTTGAGGCTTTCGCGGCCATTGAGCATTTCGGCCGTCGTCGTGGATTAGTTCTCGACGTTTCGCTAGTTAGACTGTCTGGCATCTTCAGGAGTTATATTTCAGCAAGTTAGGACGAAGCTGGACCTTTCGGCTATTATTATTTATTTATCATTAGACCTTATTCAAATGAGCAAGTTTCCCTGTTGAACCCTGTACCTTTCACCAAGAGAAAGTACCAAAATCTGTATTCATAAACCGAAGAAGACGTTAGAACATGTCTTTGGGGGAAAACTCCTCTTGTCATCATCTATTACTCCGCACGGGTTTCAAACACATCTAATCCCATATTCCGAGCACAAAGCAATGCAGCATTGTGTTTCGACGACGTGTTCTTGTGAACGTTATCTGATCTCACTCCGAGACTGGTCTCAGAATGGATATGGAAGTCGATCCTCGAGAAAAAAATAATTTACGACGACTCCTAGTCTCCATTCACTGCAATGCCTACGGTAGCAGGGCAGCCTTCCAAAAGCAGCGTGCCAATTTTGATCGCAGAATGATAATGAGGAAAATCGGTAAAAATTAGCCGAGGGCGTCCTTGTTTGGTCACGAGCCCAATTAGGTATCGTGTTGTTTTTATGTTGAGATGTTAGTAGGACGGGGCGCCACTCTACACAATCGGAAGCTGTGCTGAAGGAATGAAGAGATACCCAAGAAGGCCTCGTAGGAAAAAGGTAGGTAAAGAAGTACTTCTTGCTTTGGGTTGAACTTTCTTAATGAGGATCGGAATATGTGATATGGGATAGACAATGAGTTCTCTCATCGGCAGTTTATTTTTCTTCGAGAAAAACAGTAGGAAGCATGGAAAACTGTACAACCTTCTTTGAAATTTTCTCAGAACGATTTCACAAGAAATCCAACAATACGAAACTATAGGTATTTCTTCATTCGTGGCATTTGCCAAACAGTAAACGAACTGATAACTGGCCAAATTGTGCCTGTTAAAATAAACTGAGTTTATTGAATGACTATCATCAATAGGGGTACTCAGAAACATAAATCTCCAGTTATCGATCCGTAAGAGTTGTCCGATAGATAAACCACTGTTAAAAAGACCTCATTAATATGTCGAAAATTATAGGGTTCTGTTCCTTCGTCTAGGACCAGCTTTGTTGGGGTTGACATTTCAGCCTTTTTAATGCTAGATTTGACATATTTGCTTCATAATCATGTAAAATGTTGTCAAGACAAGACCTCATTTTTCACATTGCCAGTTATAGATCTCTTGCAGCGCCAAGCTGCTAACTCAACACTTTTTAACTTTACAAGTCCTTATTTCACTAACTCTACAGCTTGGTCAAAATAAGTGTCTAGGCCGTTTCTCCAGCGCCGCAAGAGCGTAAGGTGAAAAATTCAGTCGCTATTAGTGACATTTTTGTTATACAATAGTTAGTAGTACCTAATGAATAGGCCAAGTCGCATATTTTGACCAAACTGTAGAGTTTGTGAAATAAGGACTTGTAAAGTTGAAGAGTGTAGAGTTTTCAGCTCGTCTATACATGAGATCTGATAACTTTTTGACAATGTGAGGAATACAGTCTCGTCTTGGCAATATTTTTCATGAAAATGTTCTTCGTTGGATTTCACTTCTTCTTGTACGTTGCTTATGACAAAATTATTTTATTCCGTTCATTTCTTCTTTATAATAATAATTATTATTATCATTATTATAAATAAACATGTAAAGTGTTAAAAAACTGAACGTTTCAGTCTTCTTAAAAGGTTCTCTTCTTTACGATATGGCTTTACTTACAGGACAGGCAGAGCCTCAATCTACTTCGCGTAACAACTTTTATTTCTCCAATAATTGACAATATTCAAAAAACTCACTACTGTCAACTTGACTTTTCTAATACATCCCAAAAAACAAAGCAGTCGAATTCTAACACACTCCCACCTTGTGTCATTTATACAAGAATTAATTAATGACACAATCAATGTCCATATCTTTCAGGAAACTTCACAGGTCTTCCTGATCTCGTTCTCAATACCGAGTCTCCAGTTATCGATGCCTTCGATATCTGTTCCGCTTCCTCTTCGGTATGATTATTTCTTGTCTTCTTCGGCACTGATAGTGTTGATGAATCTGATGACTTCTTCATTTCCAGTAGAGAAATACGTTGTACAGGCCTCAGCAATTCACCTTTCCCAGTTTTCAACTTGACTAATCTCACCTCTCCATCACGTCCAGAAATAATTTCAATAACTCGACCTAGGGGCCATTCCATTTTTTTTTATTGAAATCTGAAATCAGAACAATATCTCCAACTCTGACTGATTCAGTGGAGATTTTCTTCGAGAAAAGAGTAAGTTGGCCTAAATATTCTGACTTGAATCTTCTGTTCAAATCACCTTTTAATTTCAAACGATACTTGAATCTTCTGCTAATATCTTTGACTTCAACTAAATCAAGATCAACGACTCCAACTTCTTTGATATCTTGCAAGAACATCGCTGGTGTGAGAACAATACAATCGTTTGGATCCTCGGATATGTATGTTAGTGGACGAGAGTTCAAAACTGCTTCACAATCACAAATAAGAGTCTGCAGTTCTTCGAAATCAAGACTTGACTTCCCAAGAGTTTTTCGTAACAAATCTTTCAATAACCGTATAAGTCGCTCCCACCAACCACCCCACCAAGCCGCTGTTGGAGGATTCAGCTTCCATTTTATTTGGTGTAATTTTGTACAGTTTTCAGCTACTTCTAACCAGTTTATTTCTTGCAAAGCATTTGCACATCCAACGAAATTCGTTCCGCAATCTGTATATATTATTGAAGGTCGACCTCGACGAGCGATGAATCTTCTCAATCTACTTCGCGTAACAACTTTTATTTCTCCAATAATTGACAATATTAAAAAAACTCACTACTGTCAACTTGACTTTTCTAATACATCCCAAAAAACAAAGCAGTCGAATTCTAACATAAAGGGAGGGGTGTGAACCCATTAACCCTCAAATTAATGAACATTGATTCAGTAATACAAAAAAAAAAGAACGAAATATGATGCTGAGTTTACTAATGACATTATATTCTGAAAATTTTGCTCATCTGGTGTATTCCAAACTCAAGTTATGGGGGTTCAAAATACGACGAAACACTTCGAGAAAAGGTAGCTAGTACCCCGGCACGGTGCTGCGCTTCGCTCATCTTGGCAGATTTCAAAAACAGCTACAAAAAGAAGGGACATTGAAAAAACTAGCATTTTTTCTTAACACTACGCTAGCGTATTTTGTTGTAGCTAAGGTGGTACTGGTGAAACGGTCTGCCGACATTCGGCGTACAGGGCATCACAAATTGCTTGATTTTGACTGTTTCTGGTACTTCTAGACTATATAAGTCTGTGGCGTTTGGGAGACATATGATAACTCCAAAATGAATATTTTTCAGTAAGGGCTATCACAATTTCAGTGTGATTTCACCCTAAAATTATGACGTATCTTAATATATAAAACGAAGTCGGTTATATTGTTGGTTACACCATTTATAACTCAAAATTGGATGAACTGTTTGTTATGAAAGATTTTTTGTTGGATTCTTCTACGGTAGGGTTAACATAAAATACATTGAAACTCTGAAAAATTTGGTGAAGTGAAAAAAAAAATAGGAAATAATTTTCCTTCTTGCGAATAACGCCAGTAGATGTCGCTACGGTTGATAGCGTTTTCGCTATCGAGTATTATATTTGATATTAATTCTGTGAACTACATTTTATAATAATATTGAATCATCTGAGTCCATGTGTTATTACACCTATCTTTCTTCCGAATACTACGGAAAATTTTATAACAAAATGCTTTGAACAGATCCCTATTCTACATCGCCATTAGATGGCAGTGCAATATAAACTGTGTATTTTGAGTTGCCTAAACGTCTTAGCCGTGGAATTCTGAGGTCTTTGCGCAGAAGTCACTGCCGATTGACGTAACCGAAATACTCCTGTCAAAGTTCGTACACATAATTATGTTTATAACTAACCGACGCCGCAGACTTCGTAATGCGTCAATCGATAAATAAAAAAACAACTTTAATATTATAACAAACTACTATGGTATAATGTTGGCCAAGAAGTGTTTAGAATCATTTCCTATCCCAGAAACTAAAGAGCGTAGGGGATCTGGTAGCTGACCCGGCGAACTTTGTTTCGCCTTAGAGATAAATAAAGTTGTACTAACCATTGGTTTTTTTAAGAAGGAAATATATTGGGTGGAATACAAAATATACAAAAAATTTAATTGCATTGAAATAGGTGTGAACATTGTTATTCATCCTCTTTATTTAAGAGGTAAAAAAGGAACTTTTTTTAATATTTTATCGATTGAGGCAGTACGAAGTCTGCTGGGTCAGCTAGTTTCAAGATAGATATTTGGTTTACTCATCTTTCATATGCGATTTACAAAGCCAATTCATATCATGAATGACATGAATGGCCTCTGATGAAAAACTTTGATTTTGGAGTTATCATGTTTCTCCCAAATGCTACAGAAGTAAATTGTTGAAAGGAGTCTTGAGTTCGATTTTCGTGAAAACACCATCAGTGAAAACCGTTTCATAAAATCTTTATTTTTTTGATATAGCTAAATTTTGATATTTTATTAACGAAAATATCCGAAAACCATTGAAACTTTCCTGAGGGCATTTTCACTGGAAATAAGACACAAGATTCAATATTTTCAATCTCGTTTACTGAGGGTGCAGAAAAAATTTGTATCTTAAATACGAATTCATTGTTTTTTATCTCATTTCATACGAAAAATTAGAGATAAATAAAATGAAATTTATTGCCTCATTGCTAGTGAAAAAGTGCTCCCAAAAAATGTTTATAGTTTTTAGATATTTTCGAAAATGAAAAACACATTTTCGAAATCGATAAAACATAGAAATTTTGTTATATCTTCAAAACAAATGAAGATATCGTGAAACGGTTTCCACTGCCTACTGGTGTTTTCACCACCAGAACTCTTTTCAACGTTTTTACCTATCTACTCAAGAAGTCGAGACCGCCGTCTCGACGTCTCTAACGGACGTCGGAACCGTCTGATACCGCGATCCCATCATTCAAATTATTAATTTAATGGTAACGAGACAAAATCAGTGACGGGGTAATGCAGAGACGGCAGGAGCCGTCGCTGAAATTCGAAGACCGTTAGAAGGTCGCGCCGCAATCACAGTTAATCCCCGTTGTTAAACAGGAAGCGCGACTGTCGTCTGTCTGCCTCGCGCCAAAAGCCCCCCGACCGACATGAGTATCAGTAAATACAACAACAAAACACGAGCCCCCATCATCTTCTTCCTTGCAACGACGATTTGGAGCATATCGCGCGACCGGCCAGCTCGTGGGATGCCCATGCTCGGAGCGTTCCCACGAGCCGAGTACGAACAACAGTAAAGGCACTCACCGTGGCGGCTCAGCAACTTTCTTGCCACCTGGCTTGCCCTACGCAGTGCGCTGATAACGCGGATCTAGTTACCGTGTTTGTTCGAGCGATTTAGGGGAAGAATTGCGATACGCTAAACGGTGAAGCGACATAAGTTCATTTGAGATAGATTTATGGACGTTTGCTGGCCATAAACTACTACAGCAATATAAACTGCTCCCCATGAGTTAGGTATATTGACTCAAATTGCAGAAAAATATAGTTTAAACTAGCTGGCCCGCGCAACTTCGTCTGTCCGAATCGGCTATTAAAATAATTTTTTTTTTTTTAATTCATTTCGGCGGCATCGACTGCTGAGGTCATTAGCCGCATCTCTCAGATCAATGCGTAGAACAACAATCAATTCATCATGGGTACCACCACCATCAACTCAAACTAAGCAAACAAGTAAATACCATAAACTAATAAACAGATGATTAACAAACAAATAGGTAGGCAAATAAATAGATGTATAAATAGACACTTCGATAATGTAAAGAACAGTGATATGACGGGTGTATTAACTGTACTTCGAACACATAAACTAGATATTTCCCAATAGTTCAGTCCTCTCCAAAAATTCTATCATTTTTCTTTCAGCTTCCTGGTCGTATTTCAACATCTCTTCAATAGTATTCCCCATGTTTAAGGCGTGGCGAATACTCCGATATTGTGGGCATTCTATGTATAAAATTATTGTTATTATTATTAGTCTAATGTTATCTTCAAACACGAATCCTGGATCCTGATTTCCACACAGCCTACCAGATCCAATTGTATTTCCCCAACTTTTCACGTCCTATACGTAAATAACTGAAATTATGTTCCTTTAATCAAATAATCAGTCAACCCCCTCAATGAATGGGCCCTTCCGTGACGCGGTTTCTCATGTCAGGTCTTCTTATTCTCGGCATCGCAAATTGCAATTAACCAAGTTGACAAAAAAGTTCTCGCACATTTTGAGGTGAGTTGTATCTATCACAAAATATCAACTGTAGAAAGAGGACGTAACTTGAAATGAAGCGTCTAAATGCTAAACCAGACAATTGACATTTTCCGAAAAAATGAGTTAAAGAAGGATTACAATAGAGAAAGTTGCTGGCAATCGATTCTTATACCCTCAGGTTCGTAACTAGACTTTTGAAAGCCTCAAATGGTCAAAACTGGGAGTTTTTCAATTCAAATTTGGCAGGTTTTTCTCGTTTTGCTCATACATCAAATGTCTGGTTTTGAATTTAGACGCTTCAAATGTCACTTTCACAAATAATGATCACCGGAACCGATATTGACATAGATAACCGAACATGATACCCGATGTTTATCGAAATATTAATTAATTATTAATGCATTATTAATTGATAACATTGGTGTTTTATTCAAACTTTGCGTCGTATTCCTTTGTGATGAAAGTTCATATTAATATGATTTCAAGTTGCAAGAAATAAAAGTAATTTTAGCCTGTAGGCCTGCAGCGTATATAGGGTGGTTAAGAAAAATCGAGTGAAATAACAAAATTTTATTCCAGAGAATTCAAGCATTTAAGGATTATCAATACAATACAATGTATGGCCTCCACGGACATCAATAACAGCTTGACATCTTCTTTGCATACTACACACGAGGTTGTTGATAATTTCTTGAGGAATTTGGTTGCATAAACGGGGCAGAAGCTCTCTCAGATCATTTAAGGCTTCTGGGGTAGGTTGATGATTATCTAATCTTTTTTGGAGCATATCCCATGCACGTTCTATGCAATTCAAATCTGGTGAGTGCGGAGGTATTGGTAAATGTGGAATACCAAGCTCCTCGCGCGCATTCTCAACCATGGCTGCACGGTGCGGTCTAGCGTTATCGTCTAGAATTTGAATAGTTTCACCAATAGCAGCGTGAAAATTTGCCAAAACATTGTCAATGACATGCTCCCTATAGTGTGAGGCGGTCATATTTTCAGGACAAATGTGTAGATCTGTGCGCCTGTTGAAATATATCCCGGCCCATACCATAACATTAGCCTCTCGGAATGGATGGACTTCTTGGACATAGCGACGATTACGGGGTATGCGTGGTATTGTCCTTACCCTTATTCTCCGAGAATCTGAAAATCGTCCATATCTGGACCCATCAGTTAAAAGGACATTACGCTATTGATCGTTTCAAGTGATATGTTGCCTTGCCCATTCCAATGTTTGACGCGCCTTGGTCTGTCCAACACGGAACCTGTCTCCCTGAAACTATTCCAAAGTCGAGATATCACACTTTGACTGACTTGGAGCCTTTCCACTACAACAACCTGAGTTAGGCCACGCCACCCTATAGTATTCCGATAGCCCTATTAGCCTCAGCGTTTGTTAATTAACGTCTTGGCATTCTCTGAAAATTCGTTTCAAATCGAAGCCGTTGATAAACTGACTTCATTTCAAAATAAGATCATTCATGAAGCATATGCAAAGAACCAAACTTCAGAAAAAAAGGCGACCAGATTGACGAAATGTCTCATACTGATTTTTATTGGATCGATTCAAGTTGTTATTGAGTTCTAAATGATTCTATAGCGATTTTCTCGAAGATTACATACCTTTCAAAACGATTGAATACGATATCCCTAACTCTTGTGGAACAGTATATTTGGGTAAGGGTGCTGGCATTTGGCCTTGCTGTTCGTAAACATTATACAACATAAAAAAGAATAATAAAACCCTCGGTAAAACCACAAGCTCTCTTGGAGCGTCTTCGGCTCGGTCTTTGGCTATCCGAACGGAATGAAGTTAGCAACTGAGAACGCCATTACACAAATGCACCTCTAGTTGATCCATATGAACACCACTAGAATGCCAAAAGCCATCATTTGTATTAGAATTTTCCGCTCTACAACTTTTGTTTGAAACTTTCTTTGATAAATCTTCTAGATTTGGAGAAAACGTAATTTTTTTCGACATTTTCACGAATTTTCCAAGGTTCCTGAAAATTTAGGAATCTGCATTTTTGTCCATGAGTGCCTACTCTAGTGACAAACATTATATCAAAAATGCAGCTATATTCAAAATAGCTGTGACGAGGCATTTCGTTTTGTACAAAAATCAGGATCTTGAAGTTAGGTATAGGTGATTTCAGACCTTCGTTCAATGTATTATATGATATATTATAAAACAATGTCCAAACCATAAAAAGTTGCAGAATGAGCTCTTATTCCAACACATAATAACGTAGATCTAAACGCATTGAAAAACTAACAATCAGGAAAGAAAATCCGAAACAGTCAAGTACCATACCTCTTCCATTGTGACGGCATTGCATAATTTCTCTTTCACAGTGCCGGATCGCAGGCAGGAAGCTGCCCTTCGCATTGTCTGGTCGTACGACAGGGTGTGCGCCGAACGGGTGGCCGAACCGTGCTAGCGGGACCGTGGGAATGTCTTCGTGACTCCGCCGGTACCCCTCGGTTCACGGTCACGGAGGGTTGCGAAGAATGCCATCATCGCCCGCTTTACCTATTTTCTTCGTGACACATTCAGGAGGGACGGAGAATGTAGGCCGCCCTTCATGGTTGGAATCAGATTATGGCTATCGTGTTTTTAGGTGCTCGTTTCTATGAACAGCAGCGTTGAGAATTTCGAGAGATGTTAGTGGTATGAATGCGCATTAATTTAATGAAGGTCACATAATTAATTCTGATGATTTGGTGAAAGAAGAAAAAACATGTTGGAAATAATTTAAATCAGTTTGTTTGGATCAATAACAGATCTGATAAAGAAAAAATGAAAAAAACGACAAGATAAATGAAGAAGGGAGAATACAATCTTAATATATGAATCATTATAACAGTGAAAAATGTATATTTTCAAAAATTATTTCTCTATTTCAGTATCGTGATGAGTTCATTACAGTACTGAAAGTAGTGCTGTAATGAAACTACAAAAAAAAACCCTTGCTTGGGCACAAACATAAGCAACAAGTTTGGGGTAGAAAACTATCCTTGTTGCTTATATTGTCTAGAAGGTCTTTGCATATTCCTGAAAACTTTATTTGGCTTTTCTCTCCCAGTCTCTGAAACAAGAAAAAATTAGAAAAAAAATTTAAATAATAGAAGAAAGGCCTTTCTTCTATTTTTCAAAAAAATTTTCGAATTGTTTTGCGTTTCTTCTATTATTCAAAAATTTGTTCTAATTGATTCTTGTTTCAGAGAATGGGAAAGAAAACCCAAATAAAGTTTTCAGGAATATGCAAAGACCTTCCAGACAATATTTGAATAGATATAAGCAACAAGGACAGTTTTCTACCATACATTACAATTACCAATATAATTAAAAATTTTTCGCAGCCGCCCTCGATGGTAATTATTCGTGAACGGACTATAGATTTTTATTTCATGATGTTATTTTTTGTTCATTGCATTGCTTGGACACTTTAAAAAAGCTCTACCCGGTTAAAGTTTTCCCTTTGTCATATTTATAATTTTACCGATTCTAATACTTCACATTTCTGATCAAGTGCAACATATAATGAACATACAAATTCAAGCAAAAAAACAAGTATACCCATCTTCTTCCGATAGACCCAAAATGAAAATCTGAAAATAAAAAAAAGCGAGAGCAGAGAAATCAACGAAATTAAAAATTGTCATAACTGAAATCTATATACAAAGTCATAATACACAGGTGTTTCATTAGAAATAAAAAAATTGATACCTTTTCCGGTGCGATTTATATCATAAATGTAGGTCTAATTGGCTTATATCTTCACAGAAAATTTGGAAGTGATTGAACTATTATTTCTCCATTAACTTCTAAGAGACACTCCTAGTGTATATACAGATGTCTCCTCTTTTAAAGAAGTAATAATGGCAATTACTGTGAGTTATCAAGTTTTCACTCTTAATCAGACGAGAAGTGTACAAATGGCCTACAGCTGCATAGAACTTCAATATTTGAATGCTCCCCATCATACAATGGGATAAAACCTTTTAATCATTTGCCTAATTCAATAAAATCTATGAGCAAAAATAAATTTGAAAAAAAAAAAACCACAAGAATGTTTCTTTTAATAAAACGTACTATAGTACTGATAACTACCTATAGTCGATAAGGAAATTGTCTGATTCACATATTGTGGAATATTTTTTGTAGATTTATGACTTGTATACATTCCTTGCAATATCTTTTAGACCTATAATAGTATATTCTGAAACAAGTTGCCGAAGGAACGAACTCCTATTCCAAATTTCAACACGAATGCGAAATTTGATAACGAGCGACGAAGGAGCGAGTTTTCGATAGCATGAATGTTGGAATTGCCTTCTGCCACGAGTTTTAGACGATATTTTCTCTATTTCAGTCATGTTTTGTGAAATACTCTCGAATTTCAAATAAAAATTCAGATTAGGGACTTTTGTATTGCATCTTGGCAGTTGGTGTGACTTACGAAATTTGACAGATTACGGAATTTGAATTGATTTGATTTGAAAATTGAGGGGACTGAGGTCAGTACTGACAACCACAACCCGAAAAATATAACTGAAAACAATACTGAAATATTATTATTATTATAAGCCAAATGATATTATTATAAGCTGCGAGGCTCACAGGTTGTTTAGACTACAGAAGAGAAGCTTGAGGGTTATTTTCAGGATGAAGCAAATTGATAGTTGTAAAAATCTTTTTATTGAACAGAAAATTCTGACATTATATTTATGGTCAATATATATATATGTATATATATATGAATGCATTATTTATGTTACAAATAATTATACAGAGTTTGAAAATTATGAACTGAAACACAACTATGAAACAAGAAATAAGAAGAATTTGATTCCTGATAGAATCAAAAATTTGACATATAGTATCTTGGAAATATGAAATAAATTTTAAAACAGCTTCAAATTAAAATTTAATTGTAAAAATAACAATGAGTCCGAAATTGTTTTGAAGAATTTTCTATTTCGAAAATGTTATTATTCTTTAGAGGAGTTCTTTCATGAAGATGATTTTGGGGAGCTACAGAGTGAATATTTCAGTTTGTTGATAATTGGTTTAAGTTTCATGGAAATTTGTGACACGATCTAAACCTTCTGGTATATGTAAGAGATCAAATAAAGTATATCTATCTACCTATCTAATGAAATCAAAAGTTCGATCAATGAAACTAAAAAGGGAATGTCGCCTTCCGTCATAAATCCTGGTGGTCCTGTACAGGGTGGGCATATTTCGATGTTTTAGCACTACAACTATTGAACCAGAGGAGATAGACAAAATCTGATACCCCATTCTCGATCTCTTTTTCGGAGAAACTAACAAGAGTTTTATTCATTTTTGGCTACCTTCTTTTGTTTTCGAGTTATAAGCGAAAATTGGAAAAATGGCGATATCAAAAAAAATTCATATCTCCGCTAATACTGATGATAGAGCTCTGAAATTGAAACATTCTACAGGCACTTTTTTACGTAGAATCCAGTGGCATGCTCGTCTTTTCTGTACCATTTTCAATTACGAAGCTATGATCCAAAGTTATGTTTTTTTAAATGGAAACACTATATTTCTGTGACATTTTCTGAATGCTTGATTTTTTCTGATTTCAAAAATATATAACATCGTGAAGTTTGTATCAGTATGAGTATAGCAATTAGTCAAAAACCTATTTTCATGTGAGTCTCAATACTTTCTATGGTTTCAACTGTTGATTAGCACAGAAAAATGTAGCTTCCTATAACAAGAGCATATAAATGAAAAGACTACTAGAAAGAAATTGTGGTAATTATACGATACTAAATTTTTCGTGCTTATCGACAATTGAAACCATAGAAAGTATTGAGACTCAGATGAATATAGGTTCTTGACCAATTTCTATACTCATATTGATTTATTGATACGAACCATACGATGTTATATATTTTTGAAATTAGAAAAAATTAAGCTTTCAGAAAATGGCAAAGAAATCTAGTGTTCTTTTTCGAAAAAACATAACTTTGTGTCATAGCTTCGTAATTAAAAATGCTGCAAAAAAGGCAAGCATGCCACAAGATTTTACGTAGAAAAGTAAGTGCCTGTATAATGTTTTAATTTCAGAGCTCTATCATCAGTATTATCGGAGATATAAATTTTTTCCGATATCACCATTTTTCCAATTTTCGCTTATAACTCGACAACAAAAGAAGGTAGCCAAAAATGAATACTACTCTTGTCAGTTTCTCCGAAAAAGAGATCGAGATTGGGGTATCAGATTTTGTCTATCTCCTCTGGTTCGAAAGTTGTAGTGCTAAAACATCGAAATATGCCCACCCTGTACATAGAATTAATTACTGGCAAACAAGCCGACCCTACCGAACCCCCATCATGGCTTGCAACGGAATCCCAACCCCGAGGTAAATTCCCACGCGTTCCGAGCACCCGTCCGGCATGTGCAGCCCCAAAACACCGTCGCACGACCTAGACCTACCATCATCACATCAACCCCGCTGAAGACGACGGAGAGGAACAGGCCAGAGCGAGAGGGAACCCATTCCATTCATATCCCCACCAGGTCGCTCTTATAAAGTAACGTCGGTGCCGTCGGCAAGCCATTCTGTAAAGTTACTCGAGGACGCACTGTGCCGTCTTCGAAGACCTAACTAGTTCGTAAATACTTAGTTCGTTGTGAAGTGATATACGATGGCGCCTACGCCCTACCTTCTGCCTTCCGCAACCGAATACACCGAAGAACCCATCTCCAGGACCTACCAGTACCGGAAGGTCATGAAACCGATGCTGGAACGCAAGAGGCGAGCCAGGATCAACAGGTGCTTAGACGAGCTCAAGGAGTTGATGGTGACAGCGCTCCAGAACGAGGGAGAAAACGTATCCAAGCTGGAGAAGGCCGACATCCTTGAATTAACAGTACGCCACCTACACACCCTGAAACGCCAACACCAGTTGGTGCTTGCTCCAGAACAAAACTACGCCGACAAGTTCAGGGCGGGATTTTCTCAGTGCGCCCAAGAAGTTTCGCAATTCCTGACAGTTCCTCCACCAGAATGTGAAGATCGTACGTCCGGGAAAAGGCTGTTGCAACACCTCGGCGCCTGTGTTCGCCAGATGGACTGCGTCGCGCCGCAGTACTCGCAGTATTCGACGCCGCCGGCGTCGCCAGAAGTGCAAAAATCCATGTGGAGGCCTTGGTGAAGTTTTGCTCCATGTTTTTTTTGTTCTTCGTACTGATGTCTTCCAAACTTGTTGTTGATTATTGTCGAGCTCACAGTATATGCATCCGTTTAGAATGTACATTTGGAAATCAGTAGCTTTAAATATACTGTGATATATAGGTTTACGGATTCAAATTTTATCGATTTCATTATTGGACGTTTGTATGTTGGTACCTGATAATGATTGGTTTCTTAGGCTCTAGGATAGTTTGCTCAAATATTATATTGTATTCATAGTTTTTATCCAGTTGCAATAAAGTTATTTTATTATTAAATTTCGTTTTTTCAATACCCCAAATAATGGAATTCATTCCAGAAGTTTTCGAATAAATTTCCAAACATCCGTCGATGAATTTTCGAAAAGAATTAATCAATGCAAACCTTAAATGAATGAATAGAAATTAAAATAAGTTGTTGTCTGATAAATTTCATGTATTAGTTTGAAAATTTCACGAAATACATACGAATAAATGCAATAAATAATATAAAACAAAACATCACTGAAAATGATTGTGTTTCTTCATCTATAACTTTTCACATTCACAATTTGAAATATGTCAATAACAATCATAAGTTCTTCCTCATAAGAGAAAACTTAGGAATCGAATAATACATGAAATGTGTATTTATATGCAGGGTTAGGATAGAGTGTGGAATCAGGTAAATATCTTTTGAACGAAAAGGACAGTTTTCTGATTTTAGGTTAATATAACAAAATATCATAGATATCATTTGAAGTTCTAAAGTAATTAACGATTGAAAAGAAACACATGTTTTCTGATTAAATGTTACTTACCATTTTGCCTGAAAGTTCACATATTATAATGGTGGGTGAAGGTGAAATTTTGATTAATGTAGATACCAGGTGTTAAAAACTCGTTATCTAAATAAGGGAATCTCAGAAATTCATTTGAGCTTGAACAAACTGAATGTCAAATTTTCAGGCTCGATTTTTGGAGAATTATAATAGTGCTTGTATGTATAATGTTTTAGTTGTATGTTCATAGCACTAGTAACCTGTAATAAAAAAATTATGAGAACCTTTCATTCCACGCCATTCTCCAATTTTCACTCACAGCTCGAAAACAGTTCAGCTGAAAAGGTTGCGGTTTTCTGAAAATTTTCTTAAAAATCTTAGACGAGCTCAAGGAGTTGATGGTGACAGCGCTCCAGGACGAGGGTGAAAACGTATCCAAGCTGGAGAAGGCTGACATCCTGGAACCAACAGTACGCCACCTACACACCCTGAAACGCCAACACCAGTTGGTGCTTGCTCCAGAACAAAACTACGCCGACAAGTTCAGAGCAGGTTTTTCCCAGAGCGCCCAAGAAGTTTCGCAATTCCTGACAGTTCCTCCACCAGAATGTGAAGATCGTACGTCCGGGAAAAGGCTGTTGCAACACCTCGGCGCCTGTGTTCGCCAGATGGACTGCGTCGCGCCGCAGTACTCGCAGTATTCGACGCCGCCGGCGTCGCCAGAAGTGCAAAAATCCATGTGGAGGCCTTGGTGAAGTTTTGCTCCCTGTTTTTTCTGTTCTTCGTACTGATGTCTTCCAAACTTGTTGTTGATTATTGTCGAGCTCACAGTATATGCATCCGTTTAGAATGTACATTTGGAAATCAGTAGCTTTAAATATACTGTGATATATAGGTTTACGGATTCAAATTTTATCGATTTCATTATTGGACGTTTGTATATTGGTACCTGATAATGATTGGTTTCTTAGGCTCTAAGATAGTTTGCTCAAATATTATATTGTATTCATAGTTTTTATCCAGTTGCAATAAAGTTATTTTATTATTAAATTTCGTTTTTCAATTCCCCAAATACTGGAATTCACTTCAGAAAATTTCGATGAAGTTTCGAAAAGAATGAATCAATGCAAACCTTAAATAAATTTATAGAAATAAAAATTAGTTTTTGTCTGATAAATTTCATGTAGATTGAAAATTTCACGAAATACCTACTAATAAATGCAATAAATAATATAGAACAAAAATTCACTGAAAATTATTGTGTTTCTTTATCTATAATTTTTAACATTCATAATTTGAAATAAGTCAACAACAATCATAAGTTCTTCCTCATAAGAAAAACTTTGGAATCGAATAATACATAAAATGTGTATTAATATGCAAGGTTAAGATGAAGTGTGGAATCAGGTAAATATCTTCTGAACGAAAAGGACAATTTTCCGATTTCAGGTTAATGTAACAAAATATCATAGATATCATTTGAAGTTCTAGAGTAATTAACGATTGGAAAGAAACACATGTTTTCTGATTAAATGTTACTTACCATTTAGCCTGAAAGTTCACATATTATAATGGTGGGTAAAGGTGAAATTTTGATTAATGTACCTACCGGGTGTGAAAAATTCGTTATCTATAAGTAAGGGAATCTCAGAAATTCATTTGAGCTTGAACAAACTGAATGTCAAATTTTCAGGCTCGATTTTTTGGAGAATTATAATGGTGCTTGTATGTATAATGTTTTAGTTGTATTTTTATGACACCAGTAACCTGTAATAAAAAAAAATAAGAGAACCTTTCATTCCACGCCATTCTTCAATTTTCACTCACAGCTCGAAAACAGTTCAGCTTAAAAGGTTGCGGTTTTCTGAAAATTTTCTTAAAAATCTTAGACGAGCTCAAGGAGTTGATAGTAACAGCGCTCTAGAACGAGGGTGAAAACGTATCCAAGCTAGAGAAGGCTGACATCCTGGAATTAACAGTACGCCACCTACACACCCTGAAACGCCAACACCAGTTGGTGCTTGCTCCAGAACAAAACTACGCCGACAAGTTCAGAGCAGGTTTTTCTCAGTGCGCCCAAGAAGTTTCTCAATTCTTGATAGTTCATCCGACAGAATGTGAAGATCGTACATCCGGAAAAAGGCTGTTGCAACACCTCGGCGCCTGTGTTCGTCAGATGGACTGCGTGGCGCCGCAGTACTCGCAGTATTCGACGCCGCCGGCGTCGCCAGAAGTGCAAAAATCCATGTGGAGGCCTTGGTGAAGTTTTGCTCCATGTTTTTTATGTTCTTCGTACTGATGTCTTCCAAACTTGTTGTTGATTATTGTCGAGCTCGCAGTATATGCATCCGTTTAGAATGTACATTTGGAAATCAGTAGCTTTAAATATACTGTGATATATAGGTTTACGGATTCAAATTTTATCGATTTCATTATTGGACGTTTGTATGTTGGTACCTGATAATGATTGGTTTCTTAGGCTCTAGGATAGTTTGCTCAAATATTATATTGTATTCATAGTTTTTATCCAGTTGCAATAAAGTTATTTTATTATTAAATTTCGTTTTTCAATACCCCAAATACTGGAATTCACCCCAGAAATTTTCGAAAAGAATTAATCAATGCAAACCTTAAATAAATGAATAGAAATTAAAATTAGTTGTTGTCTGATAAATTTCATATAGTTTGAAAATTTCACGAAATACAATGCAATAAACAATATAGAACAAAACATCACTGAAAATGATTGTGTTTCTTCATCTATAAGTTTTCACATTCACAATTTGAAATATGTCAACAACAATCATGAGTTCTTCCTCATGAGAGAAAACTTTGGAATCGAATAATAATAATACATGAAATGTGTATTTATGCAGGGTTAGGATAAAGTGTGGAATCGGGTAAATATCTTTTGAACGAAAAGGATTATTTTCTGATTAAATGTTACAATCGGAGGATCAAGCCTGAAAGTTCACATATTATAATGGTGGGTGAAGGAGAAATTTTGATTAATATAGGTACCGGGTGTAAAAAATTCGTTATCTAAGTAAGGGAATCTCAGAAGTTCATTTGAGCTTGAACAAAATGAATGGCAAATTTTCGGGCTCGATTTTTTGGAGAATTATAATAGTGCTTGTATGTATAATGTTTTAGTTGTATGTTTATAGCACCAGCAGGTAACCTGTAATAAAAAATTATGAGAACCTTTCAGTCCTCGTCATTCTTCAATTTTCACTCACAACTCGAAAATAGTTGCGCTTTTCTGCAAATTAATATTTCTGTTAAAAATCTAGTCCAAGCTAAGTCACTTAGAGAATTATAAAAAAGAGTTAATGAAATAGATTTTCGCACTATTTGTAAATCAAGTGAAATGTGGCGCATATTTCAGCGTTTTCATTTTCTCACTAGAACATCATAAGATAAAGCCTTTTAAAATTTACAGCACGAACATTTATAACTTTTATCTCCTCCGTTAAAAAACTGTCTAGACATAATTCCGATAAAGCACATTATGTGAAATTCGAGATGAACTTCGTCTCTACCTTGACCTCCTGCAAAAAGCAAAGTCTGTTATGAATGAAACTTCTTCGAAATGAAGTCAAGTACATGATGAAAATTTTAAATTTTGAATGTCCCTCTTATATTTTATTTTGTCCTTTATGTCTTTATTTGTGTTCTGTGCTTGTGCAAGACACACAGAACAGAATACTCGTTTGTATTTCTATGACAGAATACAGTAAGTGAGGTTAGGGGACGGAAGTAGGAAATTAATCCGGTTATTATGTTGTGAAACTAATTATTAATTATGCCTATTCAACACTTTTAGCACAATTCGACCTCCTCTAGTTTTAATTCCAAATGCAGCGGACTGCAGACACATACTGGAAACTGCAAGTTCAAAAACTATGCAATTTTCGAATAGCAAATTATTTTCTGGTGTCGATGTGAGTAGGCTTTAATTGAGAAAAGGTTGATTGAATTGTGAAATATACCGTTTGTTTTAGTTATCAATGCGAGAAAATCGACATGTAACATCTTAGGTGATCTCGGCTATAAGATTTCAAAATCAAACACATTCTAATTTCTAAACAAAATCTAGGGAGACTGCTTATCTAAAACCTGCTTTATAAGTTTCCAATGATTTTCATAGTAAGTACGATGATAAGCGACCAGATATGAGATTTTGTTATCAGAAGTTGAGTCATTCCATTGAATTACTTTCCATATTATTCAAATAAAACAACACTGTGATTTGGTTCATTCATAAATCTCAACATTTCTTCCTTGAAGTATATTATATTTATAGTCAATTTGAAAGTGAATGTCATGTGACATTGACCTCTCCTTACTTACAAACTCAGAGATACACCTGTGATCTATTCTTATGTAATCTGTGACTTAAATTACAATACTTTTTATCAATTCATTTAATGAACTAGCCCAATTATGAAAGATTCATAGTCCAATTTTTTGATAAGTTGATAAGCAGTTTTTAAAGCAGCAGTAGCAAAAGTGAATCATTCGAAAAATGTCTGAGAAAAAAAGGCTGATTGGAGCCATTTCTGCAGGAACCCAATCTGTAAAATTTTGTGTCTTTAGAAGTCAAGAAACTAAAATTATAGCAGAACATGAAGTGAAGATTTCGTCGTATTCTCCCCATGAAGGATGGATTGAACAAGACCCCTTAGAGATCATTAGTGCAGTTAGGACATGCATGGATAAAGTTATTGAACAATTAGGATCAAAAACTGAAAAAATTGTGACAATCGGAATAACAAATCAGAGAGAAACAACAATTCTTTGGGATAAAACGACAGGTGCGCCATACTATAATGCTATAGTATGGAGCGACATTCGTACTGACTCAACTGTAGATATAATATTATCGAAGGTACCTGAAGGAAATCCTCATCATTTCAAACAAATATGCGGCCTACCGATATCCCCATACTTTAGTGCTTTCAAAATAAAGTGGTTGCTACACTACAGCAAAGACATCAGGCAAGCTGTTCGTCAAGGCAAATGCCTGTTTGGAACTGTGGATACATGGATAATTTGGAATTTAACAGGTGGTGTAAACAATGGCCTTCATCTAACGGATGTTACAAATGCTTCGAGAACTTTCCTGATGAACATAAACACGTTGAATTGGGATTCTTCTCTTTTACATATGTTCAGGATAAACGACAACATGCTTCCAGAGATCAAGAGTAGCGCAGAGGTTTACGGAAGTATCAGTAATAGTTTTCCATTGAGTGGTGCTACCATATCGGGTATTGTAGGTAATCAGCAAGCAGCTCTGATAGGGCATAATTGCTTGAAAGAGGGGGAAGCGAAAAACACTTATAGAAGTGGATGCTTCCTTCTGTACAACACCGGATATTCCAAAGTATTTTCTACTCATGGGTTAGTGACAACAGTAGCGTATAAGTTCGGAAAGCAACCTGCAGTGTACGCTTTAGAAGGAAGTGTAGCAGTAGCAGGAGCAGCCATCAAATGGCTCAAGAATAATATGGGATTCATACAAAACGTTCAAGAAACGGAAAGCTTAGCTAAAGAAGTGTTCAATACAGGGGATGTTTATTTCGTACCAGCTTTCAAAGGCTTGTACGCGCCTTACTGGCGGAAAGAAGCTAGAGGAATCATTTGTGGACTCACAGGTTTCTCCACTAAGCACCATATAGTCCGAGCAGCCCTAGAAGCTGTTTGCTTTCAAACCAGGGACATATTAGAAGCCATGCACAAAGACTGCGGTATACCTCTAAACAAACTGATGGCTGATGGAAAACTGTCTCAAAATACTCTCTTGATGCAACTTCAAGCCGATATAAGTGGTACGCCCGTATTCAGATCTCAAACTGAGGACATGGCTCCTCTCGGGGCCGCCATTGTTGCATCTCAAGCTGAGGGGATCGATGCTTGGGATTTGAATCAAGAAGGCCGTGAGATTATACCGAATGACACTTTTCTACCCACAACAACTGAAGATGAAAGAGACGCCAGGTATTCGAAGTGGAAGATGGCAGTGCAAAGATCCCTGGGATGGGCTGTTTCGAAAAGAAAAACCATGACAGAGGAGCGCTACAGATTACTAGCCAGTATCCCAGGGGGGCTTTTTTTGATTGGTTCATTTGTGCTTCTGTTATTGGCTGAAATCACTTCAAAACCGCAAGTTTGATAGTTACATACGTTTTCCAAATTTTTCTGGCTGAAATTTAATTTAAACACTTAGTTATTTGAAATGCCGTATATAAATGAATTGATATTGTGAGCGAGATTTTTGTATATTCAATTTTTTGACCTCATCGAATGTACTTATAGGGTATGAAAATTTTTTGAATTTTTGTATTCGTACAAGATATTTTGTATAAATTGACTGTGTATGATTAATTTGATTTTTTTTGGTGATATACACTAATTTGTTGCAATATACTCTGGCTATTGGTGTATTTTTATCTTATACTCTCTTACTATAATTATTATTATTGTTACTTGTCTTTGTTATAGTTTTTGTTTATTCGTTGTATATTTTGCAATATTATTATTTTGATTGTGAAAGTTCTTTTTATTACTTGTTTCATAAATGGGACTAAATATACGAGATTGTATTTATTACGAAAATTCTGCCAGCCATATCCCCTACGCAAATAACCAAATGATTGATGCAGGGTTGATCAATAAGATAACAAAGTATTTCAGTTTTTTTTCTTCAAGAATATAAATAAATATGCAATAATAACAATATACTTTGGTTTGAGGTGGGTTTCATCGGGAATATTATGAAAAGGGATTCAGGTTCTTATCACAATCGTAACTAGATCTGAAAGGATTTGTTTCATCCTCGGATTCATCTTCATTCTCAAAAGGATTATTTGAAGGGTCATAATCGTTCTCGAATGGATTGAAAGCACCAATGCTGCTTGGGTTGTACTCCTTTTTTTTCTCATACATGCTAGCGTTGGACTTCACCGATGAACTGTATCGGCCTGTTTCTTGCTGTCTCATCCTCCCTTCTGAAATTTGGACTATCGCTTGGGTGGGTTTCTTTTCCATTTGTCTCATCTTTGCTTCTGCTCCAAATCCATAATCTCTCACCTACAAATTCAATTGCTGGATCAAAATGACGAATAAAAACATTGAGTTAGTTTTTATTTTTTTGTTCATTTAAACGAGATATTCTTTTATGGCTTTCGCACATGTTTTAATATTTCCTTAAATACAAAACGTTTCTTCTGGAAAGCCTACATATACCCGGAGGTATGTAAAATATATATCGAAATGAATAGCTATGAAACATCACCTCTTTTTCTGCCTTTGGTATCAGCGTCCTAGAAATCTCTTCTTCCTCCCTTTTCTCAATCAATTTCTTAACAGCCTTATTAGTTATGTCCTTATACCTGTTAAAGACACCCCTGCCGAAATACTCTGCAGCCACCGAGTAACCATCGTGAGCCTTTTCTAACTGAGAATGGAATGTTTCGTTCAAGTCTGTTGTGTGTTCTCTGGCTTTCAGCAGCTCCAAAAGATTCTTATTTTCTGGTTGACAGGTCGGACAACCCTGGTCTTCATCGCAGAAGCTCTGGAAGCAGTGTTGGTGATAGCTATGTTGACACAGAAAGTGTATTGTTGGGAGTTCCAGAGGGTGATGACAAGCAGCACAACGAGATCCTGTTATGTTAAAAAATCACTATACTTTCCAATGCAAATGCAAAATTTTAGTACACAATGAACATTTCACCCTACCTTGTATTACTATGGCACCATCTTTTAGTGTGTCCAGTTGTTTCCTAAGTTTATTTATGTCTTTCCTGTAGTTTTCTATCAAATCTGTGATTTCCAGAGTTTTCTCTTCTTCCTGTTTCAGCTCATTCATTATGTAGTTCTTAATATGACCAACTGTAATGTCTGTAGTCTCTGATCCTAGAGCGTCGATAACCAATTGTGGCGAAAGAAGCCTTTCTTTAGCTATCACCGTCAAAATCTATAAAAAAAACGTAATTGTACTCCCCGCATCTAATATTCTATACCTTTTCAATTTCAAATTGAGACTAACCACATTCAAATTGGGATTAAACAATTTCAAAATGAGAATAAGCAACTTCAAAATGGTAAACACAATCGAATTGGGAATAAACACATTCAAAATGGGACTTAATAATCTCATATTGGGAATTGACATTTCTTTTTTTCTATACTATGTATATCAGAGAATTTTAACAATTCGGAAGACATTATTCATGAATAGAATTGGTTACAATCATTGAATGTTCGAAGTGTTATTTCTTTATCCATTGTAAGGCAGTAAGTTTTTGAATGGATATGTGCGCAAGTTGTTCACAGTGGTCTTTCTTCTAATATATGTATATTAAAAAAAATTTCTGATTGATTTTTGATCCGGAAACTGTGAGAAAAAAACCTTTAAAAAACGGCAGAGTATTGATTCTAACATTTTTCAACGAATTTGTTCATGAATTTATATAGGTATGCCTCTGCATTGTTGAATGAATTCTTTCCTCATTTCGATACTCAGTTTCTTCAGAATAATTCTCTCGAAATATGAAATAAAACAGAAAACGACTTTTTTCACTATGGAATTGTTTAGTGTTAATATGAATGTGTTTGATTTCAATTTGATATTGATAACCATTTTGAAATTGTTTATTCCCATTTTGAAAGTGTTCATTCCCAATTCGATTGTGAGTACCATTTTGAAATCGCTTATTCTCATTTTGAAATTGTTTAATCAAAATTTGGATGTGATAAGTCTCAATTTGAAGTTGAAAAGATATAGTGTCACCACAACCTTCTAAAGTTCAAGCCTTGAACGATGAAGTGTAGCATCGTAAGGCAGAGACATTAGAGAGTTATCAAAACTCAAATACAGGCCTAACTTTATTAAAGGATTTTGTAATAAAAGATCCCTTAACGTTGGTTGGATATTTGAGCTATTGAAACGACTTATTCCTTGCCAACTTTATTATGACATTTTTTTTATTTTGACAGTTGTGAGAAGTTGTTCAACACTGAAGATTGGGAGAACTGTCGAAATGAGGGATCTTTTATTTTAATATGACTGTTGTTTATTTGAGTAAATTACAGGAGGCCTGTATTTTATTTAAGGCAACCTTAAAATTTTTTGTGAATGCGCATGAGTAAAAAGATACTTTATTTAAGTAATTTCAAGATATTTGAATTTCGATAATCTTCTCTTCTTTGAGATTTTTTTATGAGAGTTTCAATGCTGTATTCAAAAAATAATGCTACATTTTCTTATGGTTCTTGCTGAACAATAAATCAAATAACAAACTTTTGGAAACACCTTTCAACTTACACTTTCTTATAGGATAATTGTGCTGAGTTACTCAGATATCTGATGGTATTTCTTTCCTCATTGGAAAACAGCATCCTTTCTGATATTCATTGTTTTTATGTATGTATTTTAATCAATAAATTTTTTGCTTTTTTTAGCTAGGCTAGGTTCCGAATGAATAAAATGTTTCATTATTATTATAATTCATTGATTAGCCAATGTTTCAAATAATAAGATGTCTCACGCAGCCTTATTGAAGCAGAATGCTGATGGTGAGATTTTAAATGTGGACTTGTCAAACTGTTTTCTAGGTTATCTCTAATAAAGATGACATCTGTGGTTAGAATAAGAAGTCACTACCTTAAAGGTTTCTTCTTATAGGTGTCGTCACCTTTTTATGACAAATCTCATGAAACAGGAGCTTTGTAGGTTCTTTTTCTTGAACATTGATAGCCTTTCAGTGGCAGGTGGAATCACAACGGTTTCTTTTTCATACTAATCATACATGAATGATAATAAAATATTAACCGACTGATTTCTCACCTCACTGAGCAAATGTGGAGGAGGACTTTTGGTGTCTCTAACACAAGACCAAAGCGCCTGGACCCAAAGAGTCGGCTCCTGGTTTCCGAATCTTCTGCAGCAAGCCAGAACAGAACCGGTGTCGTTTTTCGTGATGTGATGCCTGAAAAAAATCAACTCGGAATATTTCAAAGACATCATGGATGTTCATTGGACCTACCTAAGAATCTGTTGGTAAAGTTTCTGCTCTTCGTACAAGTAGAGAATTCCTTCACTGAAAGAATGCATGTGACATACGACAAGCGCCTGCGACTTGTCGTACTTTATGTCTGGATTTTGGAGGAGCTTCAATATTTTTTGACACCATTTAGTTTTCTCGTTCTGGGAGTTTGTCCAAACGTGGAGATAGTGTTCTAGCAGAGTGTTGTATACTGGAGTGGTTAAAATAGACCTGCAACAGTTGAAATATTCTAAGTGATATCGAAATTTTTGGGGGTTGTAGGTTTTATTCAATTCATGTAAATTGAGGATTAATTATGTATATTCTCACTATTTACCCTTCTTCTATAACATGTTCCAGGAACTCCACCAATCTCTCAGAATTATTCAAAAACAGATGAATGAAGTCCTCTGGCTCGGCATGCAAAGGAACATCATAGTTTCCCGTCAATGCATTCTCGGAGATGATCAAGGAATCTTTTGGTTTGTAATTCGTGCATAACTTCTTCAGGAACTGGGTGCTTTCTACAGGCGCTTTCTGGATCAGAATATTACCGTATTTTTTCATGTATAGTTCTGCGTTATCGAAACTCAGACTGGAGATGTAGTCCAGGACTTCCACATACTTCTGGTGGTCTTCGATGAGAAGTTTTATGTACCAGTCATGCTTTTCATGACGTTTTGCTAACATAAGTGCTTCAGACGGGCTGCCTTGTCTAAAGAGAAAAATATCATTCGGTGTTTAAATTTAGAACCTGAATTTGTTACAACTTCTATTCATACCTACCAGTTTTCAAGTAATATATTAAAACCTACCTACATACTTTGATGGCCACATCAACATCATAGCTCAAGTCACTATCCTTACTAAGAATAAACTGCTTCAAACCTTCATTTTGGCCAAGAGTGTTACTCATTTTAGTGTAACAATTTAAAAGCAAAGTTGTATGGTCTTCTGTAGCCTGCCTTTCCTTATGCAACGCCTGAAGGTACATAGTCAATTTGTCAATGTGTTGAGAGTCCAAGAACTTCCGAATAACGTAGCTTGGCTCTAGCTTCCCAATAGTCTTGATGTACTGTTCAATAGCACCAGTGTAGTCGCCTTTATTGCACAGATGATCCCCATATTGTTTGAAAATATCCACAAGGCCTGCAAACAAGATCGAACTTGCACTGGATGCAAACCACAAGAGCATTATGAAACACAGGTAATACAATTATATATAAATTACAATTTAAGACTGACTGATTGCTGAGCTCACAGAGAATATAGAATATAACACAGTGTAATCTCTGAAAATGAGAGCAAACAATCCTACAGATTGATAGCCTCAAAATTACAGCCATTATCGTGTTTGCAACGAATGTACCCAAAAAGTGTTCTGAAAAACATTATTATGACTGCTATTGTGTGCACCATAAAGCCTTTTAACTTTTATACACATACTAAATTACTTCTCCAAAGTCAATGTCATGGTAGAATTTCTTATTTCTCCTAATTTTTTTTCTACTTGGGTAAGCTTTCACTGATTATCAATGATTACTTGATAATAAGACAACTACAGACATTCTTACCTTCAGTATCGTACTGCTGGGATTTTGCAATTCTAATAGAAACATCATAGAGATTTTTCTTGAACAGGAGGGATAACTTAGACTGCAGATCCTTCTCATCTAAATGATACATTTTGTTCTCCTCATCTAGAATGTAGAAAGAACCGAATTCGTTCAAAACAGCTTTGATCTTGGGCATTGTAGCTGAGAAAACAATGAATTTGTTATGAATGTCTAGGACAGTGATGCAATCACCCTGTAGAACAGAACTTTGATTGCCGTTGCTTATGGAATTGACAGCCATAGGACGATTTGTTTTTGAAATTATTATCAAATAACTTCTGAACCACTCTAGCATAACTTTTTCCCCGTCAATGGCGTAACAAGGACCTCTTCCATCTGTTGTGTAACAGTAAACTGCCTGTGGAAATATTATTCAATTGCAAGTAAAGTAAAAAAGGAATCACTCACGTCATTTCTTCCAACCATGAAATGACTCTCTTGTATTGATTCAGCAAGAACACAACATCTTTTAGCACATCCTATATTATCCAGGTGAACCTAAAATGGACCTATATACATTTTATCAATTCAATATAGAAAAACAACCCACCCTTTCTTCCTTGTCTTTTTGGGTTATGTTATAAACCAGGACCGAACTATCAGTAGCTAAAAACAAGTAATTACTTGTCGATGTAGACTTAAAAGACAACCCTGTTACTGCACTACTGGCATCCCTTAATAGTTTTTGCTTAGAACTTCTTTCCCTAGTGATATCTCCCCTAAAAATTGATGATGAATGAGGTACACCCAATGGCAACAAGCTTAAAGTATAAAACATCAGGATTTACCTATACAGCATAAGAGATCCATCAATAAAACCTAGAGCCATCAATTGTAAGTTTTCGTGTACACAAAGTGCACTGACTTGAACTGGACGATTACCAGGTAAAGCTCGACTGACCCTAAAGCAATGGGGGACACCATTTTTATCCAATCTACTTGTATCCCATATTTTTATGAGGGGGTTTACTCCAGGTTCGTCTTGCTATGAATCAATGATGAAATAAAGTGATCACCTTCATTTTCTCTTAGATAAAGTTTGATATGGAATAGTTTCTCTGTTTTTCACATATTGATTCATTGGGGTACTTACTCCTATTGAGACTAGTAGAGAGGAATTCCTTAACTGATACAAAAAATCTGTACTTAATTCATAAGCCCTGAATGTATGAATATTCCAAGAGCGATTAACCAGATGGATTTGACCCGAAGAGTCTCCTAACACTATGTTATTATTTCCACTAGATGTTACAGTTATTCTAATATCATCCTATAAATAAAAAGAGGGTTGATAAGTCCGATAAGATAATTGAGTTTCTGGTGTCACCTTAAAGAGTTCAGCAATATTTCCATTGTCTATGTTACTTTGAAGATCGAAAAAATGGAATTTTCTCCACTGAAAAAGAAGGCAGTTAGTCATTTTGAATAGCGTGGGAGTTCAGGAAACTTACTTCCAGAAAGGCCATTGTACACGTTCAGAATACGATGTTTATCTTTGGAACTTGTGGGTGTATTATTATCCAAACAAGACAATCAACTTTTGGTTATTATTGTTTTGATCATTTGACAGCGACTGCTACCAACATATTATGCTCATTAGAATTTTAGGGACTAGTTTTCTTCTGCAGTTTTGTAACTAGTTCTGTCAAACGTGATTTTAAATTTAAATTCCAACGGTTATTTTTATTTCCCATTTCAGTCGACACTCGACAACTGAATATTCGAAAGTACACATTTCATAATGAAAATCTCAGCATTTATTTTCAGGTAATACATTATCACATCAATCAATAGATAATAATTCATGGAATATCAAAGTCAATAAAAAGTCTGAACTGAAGGACAAGGATCACGAATTATTCGTTTTTCATCCTGCTGAAAACGATTGTGGAGAAACCGTGTTCAGTAGTAATTATTGAAAATCACGATGAACCTTTAGAGAAGAATGAAAGGATAAGTACCTTGTGACATTTTGACTATTTAACATCCATAGGCAAATTGAGCAGAGATGACCATCTGCTTAGTTGTTTTCTCAATGGCATTCAAACCTCTGATTATGAGAGGGGGGAAGTATGGATTTGTTATTTATAAGGTAAGTAGAATAACAACTAGTAACTCAAATAAGAAGAACGTGTATTTCCATTAAAAACAAATTATAATAGAGTAACTTAATCTTATTTATGTAAATTGTACTGTAAAAATATGGTAGCGAGTGACAGTTCACCAAAAAGGACACCAACCGATATAACACTGACACAAATTCTCATTACTCGTAGCCTGTCTTATCAAGAGATCTACCTGCTTCTGTACCGTCAACACCTCATCAGGTCCAAAGTCTTTACCCGTTAACTTATCCTTCACTCGGTTTGTGATAGCGACTGCCTTCCTGTTCAACGCCTCGGGCTGAACGGAACCAGGCGCGAATTCCGAACTCGGCGAACTCTTCCTTATGCTCAACGGCTCCAACAACTCCGCATCCTGAATCGAACTTGTCGACACCGACTCGATTTCCGCGGACTTGAACTTGGTGTTGGCGTCCAGAAGCCTCCAATTGAGCAGCGGATCGTACACGAAGGCTTCCAGCACGGCCATCAAGCTGTCCTTGTTCCGTCTCAGCACGTTCATGACGGACTCGCAGGTCCTCCTGTAGGTACCTTCGATGTGGGTGACCTCCATCGCGTTCACCAGCATCCTGGTTAGACGGAAGGGGATCTTCTCTGGGAACTTGTCTCTGGTCATGGCAACTTCGAAGCAGTCGCCGAAATCGATGTGTAGGATCTTGCCGCTCAGGCGGTCCAGCATCAGGTTGGAAGGGTGGCGATCTCCCAGGCCCAGGATGTAGCCTACCATCGACATGACGGCCAGAGATCGGGTGTAGTTCGTGCGCCTGTCGAACCACACTTCGGAACTGGGGCTTTTCAGCCACAACAGCTTGGCGAGGTCATCACCGTGCGTGTGCTCCAATGCGTGCTCGAATACCTCCACCTTCTGGATGACAGTGAGGTGATCGTAATCCGGAGCCATCCTCAGCATTATCCTGTGCTCTATATTCAAGAGAATCTTCTTTTTGTCTCTGTAATCCCTGATGAGAGTGTGAAGGGTGTCACAATGCGGCACCCACCCTATAAGGCCTGAGTTGGTATTCAATGGAATCACCGCGTACCTCTGTATGGTGAGGTTCCTTCGGAAAGTATCGGGATCTTTTAGTAACAACGTGTTCACCAGACCGAATAGCTGCATCACCCTTTCGTCCTGCCTCAGGTCCTCATGACCCTTCAGCAAGAACATGTAATCTTTGCCATCCGAGCCACGTATCTTCAATTTCCTGGGTCTCTGCTTGGACGTTATCACTTCTAGGGACCTGTGGATGTATTGTATCTTGATGATGGGCTGTCCCGGCGAATAACTGCCCGGAACCGCCAGCTCTAGGTTCTTGAATTCCTGGAGGTTAGGGGACACATACTGGAGTTCCAACGATGTCAGCTGAGGTAGCTGCCTGCTGATCCTTCGGAACACGTGGTAATAGAGATCCCAAGCTTGATTCAGGTCGCGGGTATTACTGGACGCTTTGTACTTCTGACACCAATTGTGCGCCTCGCTCAAATCCCTACCGTAAGCTTGAGTGAAGCTGGTTTCTTTCAACGTTTGCGGTCCCCGGTCCATGATCGCGTGCAAAGGTTCTAAAATCCTAAGCATAGCCTTAGCGTTCCTTTCTCCAAAGTACAGCCTGGATGCCTCTTCCAATCCCTCGTGCCACATTTCATGCCAAAGTATGGCCACTCTGATGAGCTCCTCAGAGGCCGTCTTGGCCTGGCTGACTAGCACTGGCGAGTGTTCGCTCATGTTCTTCAGTATCTTGTTGGCCGCGTTGCGACGCTGCGACGAATTACTCTTCGTGGCGACGGTGAGAGGATAGACCAGGGCTTGCGGATGCGTTTTGCCTATGTCTATCAATAGGTGATGTATCAATCGCGAGACCAAATGTCTTGGAGTGTCGATCCTGGCTATGAGCTGAGGGATGACTTGGAGCCAAGTGTTCTTCTCTACCAGGCGTATGCCGTCGACCATGGCGTCGTATATTTCCGATGAGTGGCCGTAGTCGAACCAAAGAGTGAGCAATCTCAAAGTGTCTTGCAGAGAACTTCCTCGGGAGAGTTTGATCGATCTGTAAATAAAAATTGATTGTTGAGTTCTTGATAACTTTGAGGTGATGACGACTTACTTGAAGAATCCTTGAACTGCTAGAACTGCATAAGAAATTTCCGAATGCTTCTCGCTGCTCGCTTCAGGCCTGTTCTTGTAGAATAGAACGGATTCGAAGTTCATGTATGCCCATGCGTGCCAAGCTTTATACCACGAAGGATCAAAGTCAGTAGCCTGCTGATAGCATTTCAGTATAGGCGCTATTGAATCTTTACTAACACCTTCTAAAGCCTCCTGCCAATTTCCTAACTTCAAATAACACCTGGAACAAGATAAAATAATGGTTAAGATTCCCGAAAATTATGCGATCTCAATCTAAAATTACCTCGCCAACAAGTTTTGTTTATCAGACAGAAGCATTTCGTTCGCCATAAAGTTCGCCTTCACAAAGTCTTTTACAAAATTCCCAAGTACTTGATATGCTCTTTCTCGTTTCTCCGCCGTCCACAGATGTTTCGTGTAGGCGTACACTAGATATGGCCGATTGTGTGGTATGACGAAGGCGGGGTTAGTTTCTGGATCCTCCCCTAGCAACATGACGAACGTCTTATGGGAGAGCCTCAGAGAGTCGTTCTTACGGCACAGCGAAGCGTACTTCAACCATGCGTGGATATTCTCGTGCGGTGATAACACTAGTGACTGCACCTGGAAAAAAAGGATACGGATCATAAGAAGCTTCGTCCACAGTTGATAAATTCGAATGGATCTTCAAATCGTTCGTACGCCTGAGAATGTTGATCGTGTGCGCGTCACTACGTTGTACAGCCTCAACCTCGGTATTTCTTTTTTTAGGGTAAGGAAACATTTTGATTGAAGGTCCCAATTTCTATCTATAAAAGTTTGCGATAGTGAAGAGAATGTTTGATAGCGCAGGCTGAACTGTATTGCTGTTTTGTTGAATACACGCAAATTATTCCCACCTGTCGGGAACTTCTTTAAGAGATGGCTGGACAGGGTATTTTCCTCTGCATGAAGTACAGGAAGCGGTATCAGGCACAATCGAGGATTCTATTTGAGAGACTTTGCTCTGCAATTGAGGTTAACAAATTCTTGGCTCTCGAAAGTAAACAGCTGAGCCTGGCGACTGGTCACCTGTTTGATAAACATTCAAATGATATGAGACTAACTGACTCTCTATGCCACAGGTGCAAGAACACAGATGAAAACAAATTATGTTCACATGTAGTAACCTTAATCAGATAAGGAAAACCCAACATCCAATATTCCTATAGTGAGAAAAACTCCTCCCTGTCGACTAGCGGCATTTTTGTGGGCATGTCCTAGAAGAAATGACACCGCAAAGAGAAGGGAGATGGGGTTAATAGTAGTACTGAAAATAATTATCCTAGGAGCCATATTATATTGAAACCTTACCAGCAAAATCTTCTGCCAATCTTCAGGTAATCGTTGACCTGACTGTAGTCTCTGCCACCACATGGACTGCAATGTGGGTCTCCTCTCCGGAACCAATCTATACTGCATGACTTCCTCCAGTTCCGCTAAAATCTGCACTTGGACCATAGCACCGTACGCCCTCTGGTAAGACTCTCCCGCCATAGCGGTCAATTCCGTATCCAACAAATCCCTCGTGTTGTCGATGTAATTCTGGGCGATCTCGTACTGGTTTTTATGAATGGCCAATATGGCCCTGTAGAAGGAGCCCTCTTGAGTGTCCCGTGGTATCATAGAAACGTATCTAAAAAAAAAACACAACTTTACAACGTCCATATTGAATCTTGGTCTTTGACTGGAAAACACAGGACCTCTAGCGGTCATTTCAACGACACAATAGTAACCTCATCGTTGAAAGAAAAACCATTGAGGGCGCTGTGTTTCCCGTTCGAGATACTTCCACTCTCTAATAAAAAGTTCTTACCTTTCCATCGATCTGAAATTGAGTAAACCGAACGAAGCGGAGGCAGCAAGTCTGCACGCTTTGTGCTTGTTATCGTCGTCACTCAAAAGTTCGAATTTAGTCTCCACCATATCATGCAAATCTTTCCACTCTCCAAGTGCTTCCAAACATCTGAAAATTTCAATCTTGAATACAGAAAGGTTGCGTACTTAACCAGACTACCTCATGGTCCCCAGGCAGGCCTCTTGCTCAAACGGCTCCTTCTCCAATTTTTCCTTGTACAGGTCCAGGGCGTGGGTCCAGTTGTGCAGCTTCTCATGCCACCTTATCTGAACCTCCGTTTCTCCACACTTCTGAACTACTGTTTGTAGAAGACCTTCTGCCGCTTCTTTCTGCTGCAGCTTATTGTTGATCGAGATCAAAGCCTCGACCACTGTACTGTTGGGGTTCTTTAGGAATTCCTCCTCCTTATAATGGAGAGCTTTTGCATAGGCTCTGTGAAATCGATTCGAACTTTAAGTAAGACCTTTTCCAGATGGATAAATTCGAAAAAAATCAATACAATTTCCTGGTACTTCTTGGTCATTTGTATTAGATCAAATGGACGAAGCCTGTTTCATTAGTCGGTAGGACTATTGAAACTAGAAAATATCAGTTTTGAAATAGTTTCGTCCTAAGGCTTGATGTTACCTCCAAGATTTGTTTAAATTTCCTAAAAGCAATTTAAGTTAAACTCAATTATACGTTTGAAAAGACTATCCATCTACCACATATTTAGTACCTATTTCAGAAAATAAGTAAAATCTTGCGGCCATCGGATTTTATTTATACAAATTCAAGAAGAATCCTACGGTAATTTAAATATTCTAAAAACGTTTTTTCACTCTTACCTTGATCTCATGGCATGTTCGCCCAGAAGATGCTGGTCCAAAGGCAGAGGTCCTTTGTCGCAGTGATCCATAAATTCGGCCAAATTCAATATGGTTTGGGTGATCTCAGGAACATCGGGCACAGTTAACGCTTTCTCCAAACAGCCAATGAGTTCGCCCTGCATAAGTTCGCTGAGTTCGTTCCAACAGCTGACGAAGGCAGCATTGAACAGGTCCCGAGGCAATTGGGAATAGCTCTGGGCAAGAGACAAGCAAGATCTCAATGCGGGTATGGGAGACTGTATGAGAAGTTCTATGCTGAGCCTCCTCAACCATTCCAACCAATCTTCTTTGGACACCCGTCTTACAGGCGTCCATGCCTTCTGGAGCTCAGATTCCGAGACTTTCAAGCTCTTGTTGAGCGTCGCATCGCTCGTCACACCGACGTCGTTGTTCCTCATCCTAGTCTGTTTTCTGACTATGGGGAAATCAATGTCGTCGGCCATTGTGGTCCTGGATTGGAGCTTGGACACCAATATTTCGAACTTTTGATGAGACAACTTGTGCTTATGCAGAGTGTTCTGCACCAAGGGAATGAACATGTTGAACTTCTTCCCTATATTGTTCATGACCGCGCACGTGGTCTCCATGGCTTGCTGCCTCAGATCTGGACAGTTGTCTATGGTTCGGATGATGGGATGGATGATCCTGGAAGCAAAATCGGAAAGATCTAAGCTTTCCGCCATCTCCTTCACCGTTTTCAACGCCTGCTTCGATACGTTCATCGGGCAGTCTTTCGCGTCGAAGAGTTTGACGATGGGAGGAAGTATCAGGTGGAGATAATCCGCCAGGTTGTTACCGAAACTGGGCAGCATCAGAAGGAGTTTCATGGTATAAAGCCTATCTTTGGAGGTGTCGTGATTTAAGACTCTCAACATTTGTGGCATCAGATTCGGGAGGTACACCTTAAATTCCGTGCCCAAGGCCATAGCTAAATGTTCCACGAGTAGGATGAGGGTAGGTTGGATGGGACTCTCAGGCGTCCAGTATTCGTCGATCAAACAGCAGATATCGTCCAGGTAATTCCTGATGTGCTGCTTCACGATGACGATCAGTTGCGCCAACTGCTGGAATAGAAACTCCCTGAATCCCACGTCCGGGTTTTTAGCCGCGTTCAACAGACTCGGCATGACCTTTGGGATGTAGGGTACGCATTTGATACCTAGACTTTTGAAAATGAAGGTCACCGCTTGTACAACCATCGTGTGGTGTTGGAACAGGGTGGGATCCTTTAGGATTTTCATAAGTGTAGCTATGGCGATGGCAAGGTAATATTCCTCTAACGTGTTCTGCGACATGTTGACCAACATTTCACTGGATGTCAGATCGGTGACGTCTTCGCTCTTGTCGGCCATGGCGATCAGGGCCGGGGTCTCTCGCTGGCAGTCAATCTCTCCCCTGTTTATCTTGTGCCGGTAGGGATCTAAGGCTCCGAGCAGACCCAGCACTCTCAGGGTCTCCCTTCTGATGGACCTCTGTTGTTCCGTTTTGAGGAAGTTGATGAGCACGTCCAGCAGGTTGGGGTATCTGGAGTATGGTTGTATGATGTGGCCAGTGGCGCCCACCAGCTGACCCAGAGTCTTGAGCGCGGCTCCCCTCTTGTCGGGGTCAGACGCGTCGCCCAGCATCTCCAGGAGGATGGTCATGAGATCGGACATCCAGTTTTGGATTTCCTTTCCATCTCCCGTAACTTCGGCCAAGTCACCGACGGCGTACAGCATGGAGAGGGTTACTCCTGGCGTTAGTAAATCGCAGTGCTTAAGTTTCGGTACTAAGGACTGGAAAAGAAGAGATTAATGAAATAAATTGCGCCACATGAGTTAGGGATATTGACTTAATTTGCAAAAAATATAGTTTGAATGAGATTTTGTGACGAAAATTCATATTAATATGATTTCAAGTTGCATGAATTAAAATGAATTTTAGCCTGTAGATCTGCAGCGTATACAGGGTGGTTAAGACAAATCGAGTAAAATAACGAAATTTTATTTCCAGAGAATTCAAGCATTTTAAGACTATCAATACAATGTATGGCCTCCATCGGCATCAATAACAGCTTGACATCTTTGCATACTACACACGGGGTTATTGAACATTTCTTGAGGAATTTGGATCCATACAACTGGGCAGAAGGTCTCTCAGATCATTTAAAGATTCTGAGGTAGGTTGATGATTATCTAATCTTCTTTGGAGCATATCCCATGCATGTTTACGTATTAATGGAACTCCTCTTAATGGACGTCTAGAACCCAGATTCAACTCTCTTAAACGTCGTTAGGCCACCCTGTAGCAGTCCGATAGCCCTATTAGCCTCAGCGTTTGTTAATTCACGTCTTGGCAATTTCAGAAAACTCGTTTCAAATCGAAGCCGTTGATAAACTGACCCCATTTCAAAATAAGAACATTCATATGCAAACCACCAAAAGGCGACCAGATTGCCGAAACGTTTCATACTGATTTTTATCGGATCGATTCAAGTTGTTATTGAGTTTTAAATGATTTTACAGCGATTTTTTCGAAGATTACATAATTTTCAAAACGATTGAATACGATATCCCTAATTCTGGTGGAGCCATTGGTTATATTAACAGTATCTTGGTTCTGAATTGAGCTCTTAGAGGTAAATAATTATTCTTAAATAACTCAAAAAACCATTTCCCACCAGATTAACGGTGTCAAGATTTGTGACAATATGCAATATGTTAAGGTTGGTTTTATGAGTTCAACTTTTTTCATCTGGGAAATGAGGTGGAATAAACTATTGGTTGAAATTGAACAAGAACCATTGCCTTGAATCATTAGTGATATAAAGTGCAAGACTTGAATATTTTCCCTCACTAATATTAGAAATTAGAACACTTATGCTTTGATAATTTTGGAGGATGTAAATCCACGAAACTGGGCTTTTGAAAAGGTAAAGCAAAGCTATGGAAGGCGTTGCAGAATATTAATTCACAGTAAGAATTGAGATATACATATGAACTCTTATAAAAATTCAGTAAAAAAAAAAACGAAAAGAAAAAATGTAACACTGATTGAAACAAAGGAAAAACGGTATCACTGAGGTAGTTCATCCAAAAAGTGCTTGAAAGAATTATCAGATAGTGAGTTCACAACGCGCGCAGTGAGATGGTTAAGGTAAGTAAGAACGGGAACAAATAGAATTTCACTTTGTATTATTTCCCTCTTTTTTTTGCAATTTAGCGTAATGGCAGATTGCCTTTTCTTATCAAGATGTTTTGGTAGCACTTCTTAACTTTGCTGTGAAATGCTCCACCTTTTTTAACTCTCTTTCATCTACCTGGCGAATTCATATTAATATGGTCACGCGACACTGACAAGATCAAAAAATGGTTGTAAAATGACCACCTCTTTTATAAATGTATTAACAAATGCTATATTATCCTTGTGATCATTTTTTGTTTTATAATTATTACAAGCGCTTTAATTTAGAACGATACTGATAGGTCCGTAACCCCACATTCATAACCTCGTATCGAAGGAGAGACTGCACGTGTATACATGACAAAACGATGGCGCGTTTAGATTCAATAATTTCTTGCTCAAATTCACACTCGTTCAACCTACTGTAACATTCAAAGTATCCATTAGAAAACTATACTGTAAAGAGCACTTTTCATCAGGAATTAATGCCGCAGATAACAGTCACATTCATTTTTATATTGATTCATTCCATGCCAGTCAGAAGCCTTCTTCAATTTGACCATTATTTTGGATTGAATTGAAAATAATAAAAATGACTATCGTGGGTTGTCTTCGGCAACTTCGGAACTTTTCAAGCACTACAAAATTGTAGTGTATGTTTCTCTATCTCTTATAGTTTACGCAGCGTCGCCCGTGAAAGCCGGAAAGTACCGAAATTTTTTATGAAAAATCGATATTTTTTCTTTCATCTTCGTTATATAGGGATGAACCCTACATGAAAACCTCCCAAAAAAAAAATTCTATACAATATAGTAAAAGTTTAATCAAAATCGGTCATCTTGTTTCTGAGACCATAGAGGACAAACAAACACACGGACATTCACATTTATAATATTAGTATAGATTTAGAGATTCTATAATAACCGTGCTCATGATAATTATAGAATAGTTTTTTAAGGTTTCGTCTGAGTGCAATATACTTTGGACAGCAATTATAAAAAAATAAATGTTTAGCATAGCGTTATTAAAACAGTTTCATAGATGAAACATAGATGAATTCAAAATAGTAATCATCGAAATGAATACCATTTTCAATTCCCAGGCTCAGAGATCTTTTATCATGAGGTTGGAGAAATGATATTAGATTTTGTCACTGAGATGAGAGATATACCGGTTTCGGCCTTGTTGAGCATCATCAGTATGCCTTCGTAAAGGCAAAGAATTTTCTTTTTCTTAGTTTCATAGATGTTCTCAAAGCAACAAACTAGTATCGGATAACACCAGTATAAGTCTATTATGAAATAAATTTGTTCGGTAAGCTGAAATGTTGTATGAAATTGTTGTGTAAACTTTTATGAAACAATATTACGATTTGTCGTAAAACTGTTTTGTATTTTTACACTAAGAACGTTTTTACGACTCCTTTATAAAGCAAAATACTTCTTGAAAGCTTAATTGTGTCACTGGCAGTTTTAATAATTGTGTTCAACGAGCAGCAATGAAGCAATTTTGAAATAAATTAGCATGAACAGTGGGGAATTATAAGATACCTTTGCTAGTTGGGAGGCTAAGATGAAAACATGAAATTAGTAGGTACCTACTGAAATTAAAGACCCGCATTTTGCTGTGACTGACCTTTAGCACTGGCTCCACATAGGGCCGGACCAATTGGGGAGAACTGACGACCAGCCTGTCGAGCATCTTGGCTGCCTGCTCCCTATTCCTGGTCAGGCCGGAATGCTCCAGCTCCGTCAGGAATTGGATCAGGATCTTCCTGAGGGAGGGGATGATGTACGCCGGGTTCTTGGTGCTCAGCCTGCCATAAATGAAGAGCGCGACCTCCCTGATCTCGAACACCTCGTCTTGCATCGCCACGAAGAGGTAGGTGAGCACGTCCGCCTGTCCCAGCACGGAGTCGAAAGCGGGGTCCATCGAGGTCAGCACGCCGAATCGGACGCTCGGGTCGGTGTCGGTGACGCCGACGACGAGCAGGCGCTCCAGGACCTTGGCGACCGCTTCCACGACTGTCTTGTTGGGGTCTTCCGGTTGGGCCTGCAGGATTTTCTTCAGCAGGCGGCACGTGGTCTTCACGGCTTCCAGGCGGACGTCCTAAATTATATGTGACATCTTTTATTTATAAACTATACATTAAAGTAACAGGCCTTCAGATAAGGATGTTATTTTTGTACAAAATGAGATGACACAATGAACACTGCGCAAAAAAATTAACGCACATTATGAAAATCTCAAATTTATTCTAGAACTGAAGGTGTTCTCAATGATAATTATCTTTATCAGAATTATGCATGCATATGTTATCCACTTTCAACGTTTTTCTTCAATACAGATGTTTTTTCCCAGCAGGAATAAACAAGATGATATTATCAGATTTTGAATGTATTGGCTCCATTCTAAAATCAGTTGTTCTCGGTCAATTCAAGTGATCAATAGTTTTTCTTTCGTTTGATTTTCTACACTCGACCGCTATGCAACGCAAAACACGCAATTTGACCAAAGATGAATGTGCCCAAGCGGTAGTTTTGCGAGAATAAGGGTGGACATACACAAGAATTGCAGAAAGGTTTGGAATTTCCAATACAAGTGTGTCCAGAATATTGCAACGATTCAGGGAGACAGGTATGAATGTCCGAAGACCAGGACAGGGTAGACCACGGGTAACAGCTGCCATTCAAGAACGTTACTTGAGAGTTTCTTCTTTGAGACAACGGTTTGCAACCGCTTGCCTCCTTCAAAATCAGCTTGGGCAAACTCATGGGGTGTAAATTTGCACTCAGACAATAAGAAATCGTCTCAGAGAATATGATTTAAGGCCTCGTGTCGCGGCAAGAGGCCCAGCTCTTACCCCAGCCCATCGAAGGGCGCGTTTGGATTTTGCGAGAGAGCATATCCATTGGGAAGAGGCTGATTGGGAAAGAGTTCTCTTCACAGATGAGTCTAGATTCTGCCTCCACCATTGTGATCGACGTTCCCTTATATACAGACGTCCACATGAAAGATATGCTCAGTGCAATTTCCTGAATACTACTGGTTTCGGGGGAGGATCGATTATGGTATGGGGTGGAATATCTTTGACTGCTCGCACAGACCTAGTGGTCGTTGATAATGAAACTATGAATGCTGATAAGTATATAAGGAACATCCTAGAAGAGCATGTAGTGCCATTTGCCCCATACATTGGTGAAAACTTCATTTTTATGAACGATAATGCCAGACCCATTCGTGCGCGCATTGTTCAGGAGTACCTTGAAGAGGTTGAAGTCTCTCGAATGGAATGGCCAGCAAGAAGTCCAGATCTCAATCCGATTGAGCAGGTTTGGAACAACCTCAAAAGAAGGCTGAGAAGTTCAGAAAATCATCCAGCTACTCTTAATGAATTAGGAATTAAACTCGGAGAAATCTGGGAAGGATTAGATCAGAACAGTTTAAGATCACTCATTTTGAGTATGAACCGTCGTTGCAAGGGGTGGAAATACCAAGTATTAAATCACTTATCAGCATTTAAGTATTTTGAAAATTGTTCATTTCTCTTCTTTCACATAAGATTCGGTGAAATCCTGAATTTTTCTCTCGTTTAATGTGTCTTGTTTCGTTTGAAACCTTCCCGAGAGAACATAAAAAATAAGTTATAAAGTCAATGTAGAGTTAACTTTCATTAAAATTGAGATTTTTAGAATGTGCGTTAAAACACGCAGTAAACACTAGTTTGAATGAACTTGGTGAATAAAGTGAGACAACGCGAGTAGTTATATTAATTCAGTTTGAAAAACCACTGTGCAAAGATGGTGAACTATTGCACTCAATTTATTCAGCAAAACACAGGTAGTGAATTTTACGGAACCCCTGAAGAAACCTTCATAAAGTACACAACTTTTTCAATAAACCTAGAAAAACTCCGTACTATGTATTCACAACAAATATTTACCTGGGACTCATGCGTAGTGTAATAATTGGCACATCTCTGCACAAACTGCACCAGATTCTGATTCTTGAAATCGAAAGTCCCCAAAGTGTTCAACGCCAAGATGAGCATCTGAGAATCGTTGGTCTCGCTGATGTTGCTCAAGCCCGAGTACTGCATGATCAACTGACCTGGCATGCCTGGATGTACCAAGGCCTTGGTCAAGAGAATCGTCGACAGCATTTTGAGAAGCCCAACGCTGATCTTCTCCTTCTCCGGGGAATCTTCTTGGCCAGCTCCCTCAGGCAGATGGTCAACGAAGGAGTGAGACCGCTGGCCAACATCTGCTCCAACAGACTCGGTATGTCCATCTTGTCGTGCCGCTCCAGGGCGTGGGCGAGAAAAGTGATGCATTTGAATATTGAGGAATCTACGTATATCTTCTTCCTGGACAAGGTGTCGCTTCTGGGCAATGCCATTTTGACGAATTCCATTATCTTCTCAAGGTAGGGTTCCACGTCATTCTCTACTGCCAACGCGATAAGCCCCAAGGTTACGAAGCACCCACCCCTGTCTCTCTCTCTACCCCTTATCAAGCCGAATAGGTGGTTCATAGATACACTCATAAATTCCCTGACGAACATCTTGCGATTGAAAGCGGCGAGTCTCGGTAAAAGTGTTAGTATTGTCTGTTGCACGTGAACACTCCTAGAAGTCCTTTGGGCCAGAACATCCGTGCAGACGTATTCGAACTTCTCCATGAGCAGCTGCTGACAGACCAGTGACTCAACGATCGGAATGCTGTCTTCCGCATTGTCGAACACGCTGTAACTTCTCAGCTTCGGCAGTTTCTTGTCCACATAGATAACGTTGTCCTTGGATTTCGTCCTGGGGTCGGTTATCTCCACGAGATTCTTGTACTTCTTCTCCCAGGTGGCGTTGGAGCACCGCAACAGCTCGTTCATGATGAGCAGGGCGCCGTGGATCCTTTCGTCTTTGATCCTCTCGCCCTTGTCAATGCTGAGCAGTTTGCAGAACTCGTCGTAGCATTGTTTGTACCTGAAAGCGATATTCGGCTATTTTTGTTAAGAGATTTAACACCGTAAATTTCCAACAATTCAAAATTATGTAATATTTCCAAGTTCCAACATCCCTAATTTTCGAATTTTGAGCAGAAAATTATTGGGCTCACACAATGATGATGAATTATTGGTATATTTTATTTCTATCTGGACATCAACACAATAGCTATATTTATTTAATCATTCACAGAAGTCGGCATAAACTTAATTTAATAATCAATGAGTAATTGAGGTTAACAATATGTATAACAGATTAACTCTTGAGGAAACTTCAGTTGGAAATCACCTTGATCAAGACTATCACATTGAATGTTTGTTGCAAATCAATTTCTCAGCAATTATTAAGGGATTTGTTTGTAATTTAATTGACATTCAGAGGAGAGAAGTCGGTATATGAATTAATATTGTGTTTGCCTAAAGTGTTTGAGAATAAATCCGATGTGTATAGTCTATAGTCCACTGAGTTATATAAAACCCTGGAGTGCTGACTCGCATTCAATACCAGTGACAGAATGCGTGCCCTTTACATTTACTTTCTCCCCACCACAGGGGGGCAATTCGTTTCATTTGAAAATGTTCACTACAATGCCAAGTAACCAGTGTTGCCAGACGCTTCGATTTCAGTTTAGTTGCTAAACTAAACCAAAAATTCCCGGCTCTTACCGAACAGTGTCTATGACCTGACCATGCTAACCCAAGACTCAAGAATTAAGAACCGAAAAGTGACTTGAACCAAAGTTATAATAATTAATGAAAAACGTTTTCACAATCGACAAGTTGTGACAATATCGAGTTCCTCAAAAGCAAATAAACAAATTTTTCGAAAACAAAAAATCTAAAAGAAACATAAATGCATTAACAACATTAAATACAAACACTTTTTATTCGTCTAATATCATATGCCGACTCCTTGTCTCTTCAAGTGATATAATTACCAATTTTTTATTTTCTCTTATTTGTTTGAAATTTGTTAATAATAATAAAAAGCCAGAACTGAAATGATGACGTTCAAATTATGTATAAACCATCCAAAATTGAAAACGAAATATCAGAAAATATTGCTTGCTATTCCAGGATACATTTCCGAAAAGCGTAAAAGTTCCATGAATTCGGGAAAAATCACAGTTATTGGCAACGGTGCCGAGTACACTTTATTTTTTCTCAACGTTTTTGCCCTCAAATAGTGGGGGTCAACAACACACGTTTATTTGGTGACAGCGCACTCCAGGGTTTTATATAATTCAGTGGTATAGTCTAAATCATTGTTAAAAAAAGACGCATGGATACAAATATGTAAATAGAATTTTGTTTGCACCCTTGAAGAGAAGTCACAAAACAAATATAACTTGACATCTGTAGTTTATTTAAAAAAAAATTATATTTTCATAAGGTAGGTAACAACAGTAACAACTAGTTTGATTAATTTGATATTTATAGTCACAAAACAAAAAAATCAGAGGTAGGTGAGAGCTGTACATGCCAATAATTGTTGGTGTATTTTGTTACAAGTTATAAATTATGCTTATAACTTTTATTCCTTTGTAGCTTGTAAATATATTTAAGACTTTCTCAGATGATTCCCTTTGTATTTACATAGCTGTCTATATGAAACTAGCCAGAGACAGAGAAATTTGGCAACACTGCCTGTAGGGGTATCAAGCTTAATACAAATTCCTGTTGGGAGGCATAATGAAGAGTAATTAATTTGCAACACTTTTTGAGAAAAATTGTTTATATTTATGTTGAGAATTTTAATATTTGTTACGTTCTGGTTTAGAATTATATTTGAGTTTTTATTTTGGCAAGAGATGGCCTAACACCTTCTCATGGTTTTTGCTGAACAATTAACTCATCTAATAATTCATCAAATACCTTTTAATTTCAATTAAGAATCCAACACAACTGAAACATTATTGTGCAGAACTAACTCTCATATTTAATTTATTGACAAGGTAGGTTCTGATGTTCTTTTTTTATCTTGCAGCAAATAATTCATTTGATGAATTGAAAAATGATTTGTATTTGAAATAACACAATATTTTGAACTAACGCATCAAATGAGTGTACATACAGTTTGCTTTTGTATGCAGTGTTGCCAACCTTTATTCCAAGCTCTAAAGTCTGCTGTCGTATTTATTATGCCAGAATCAAATATGTATATTAATGCTTTCAAAGGAGACTTATGCCCTTATATTATAATTTGTATCAATATCGATCATTGTTATTGTATTATTTTGATTAATGCCTTACCATAAAGGGTTTTGGTTTTGTCTTGCAGTCTCTCTTTGTGCAGTAACAACTAAGGCCGCCCTCAAGGCTCTACTGCATCTTCTCTAATACACGCTTTAGGATCTTGAACTGCATAAAATATTGAGTCAAAAAATGGGGAGACTTGCTGATAAAAATAAGTAGGAACTGTTATGGCCAACTCTTTCAGTATCAATACAGCAGCATGTCTTCGACTCTAAAAAATGTAGTACTATTTAGGATGAAAAATTATTACATTGGAACCATCACCTCATTTCTATCTCTCCCCAACCATTCAAACGCTCGCTTAACTTCAAACTCAACATATTCAGATGCTTTAGATCCTGAAAACACTAGAGCAAGCCTCCCCATCGTCTTTGCTGCTAGTTCCATCACTCCAACATCGTTTGAAGGTATTAGGTTCCTGAGATAGTTTGCGAATCGGATATTCTAGTTGTCATATTACCAAAGTCGGCTCCAGTAAGGCACACTGAAAAAACATGATTTTCAAACATTGAGCAATTCAATATAAAAAACTCTTTCTACCTATAGCCAGCAGTCCACCCATTTTTTCATTCACGTCGGGGCTAGAAACCATTTTGAAAATGTGATGATTGAATTCATCGCAAAAATTGTTTATCTCGTCCGGAGTAGCTTCACGAAGTTCGGTTTTGAGATATTGGGAGAGGTCGTTTGCGGTCCTGTTTCGAGTTTCGGCACTTTTGGATTTCAATCCAGCAATGAAAATATCCATTGCAGCAGAAGACATTTTTAGGCTTGGTGAAGGTAAGATCCGAGATAAGAGTGTTCAACAAAATATATATTTATTTCTAGTCAATAAATGGCACACTAACAAACGCATTTTAACAACTTCCTTCACAAAAATCGAGAAGTTTGAACACAACTCAGAAACTTTCAAAGAGTGAAACGTCAAATGTTTGGAAATTGATTAATAACGATAGACAAAAAACAGCTGATCGCAGCAGCAAAACAGAGAGTTGTTTATTGGATAAAAAAATGATTGAATGATCATCGATATTATTCAGCTTCCGAAAGGACATCAAAACAAGCATAAATGTTTATTGGTTATATGTCAAATGTCAGCCTGAAAAAATCAGAAAAAAAAGCACATCCGCCAAAATCTGTTTTGAAATGCTACAGCTGTATTGAAATCCGAGAAATCTTTACACATCAGCAAGATTTCTGTGTCACGACCAGACTGAAGCCTTGTTGAGGTAGTTGGCTGACAGAGGGCGCTTTAGTCAATTCTAGTATTATTATATTTGTCGTAATGAATTCGCATATTTCTCCACTCAATCTACAAGATTATGTTTCATTGGGTTTTGAAAAGTAGGATTCAGAACCCAATTTTAATTGAATTCATCAAATGAATATCTTAAAATAAAGCGCCCTCTATTATCTAACTCCCACAAATACTGGAACAATGCCTGAACTTTTGATGAAGGGATATCTTTTTTTGCAGGTGCATACAGAAATATTCTCTAATGGGAAATCTGTCATGGTTTGTTTTCACAATTACCCGTAGATGGCAGCATGAAACCTTTACAGAATACTTGTTTCATTTGTTTCCAACTCTCAATCACTGTCATGAGTTCACCATTGTTTTTATGAGCTACTTGCATAGTTGGGGAGATGAATAACAGATGGTGTTTTGATATGCCCATTTAATAAATTCAATTAAAATTTTACTTCGAATATATCTATGGCAGTTGAAACGAGCCTCATATTGTAGAATTATGAAGAAAAAAATGAGATTGTGTCAAAACAACTTTAAAAATAAAGGAGTTGACTTAAGCGCACTCTGTCAGCCAATACTCCCCACCGTATACTAGTTATAACTTGAGATTTATGAAGAAAGATATTACTTGGCCTAAAATTTAGATAGCTATCAAAAGATGCAACAGTAAAATAAAATACTTGTAATTTCATGAGCGCATTAATTATTTCTTTTCAACTCACTCAAATGTGATTTTACAGTGGCGTCTTGTTGTCACTTGACTCGTTTGAACCTTTTAATAAAGAAAAGAAAAGAAAGGAAGCAGGGACAGTCCTCGATTGCATTATTGCTTGAGTGGCGAACAGCAGTAGCCATCTTGGTAGACCTTCTGTGACCCATTATACCTTTAAATCGTTTATATTTTTCGAAGGAAGATGTCTCAGGTGATTCAATTTAAAAGAATGGTTATTTGGGTTGCTTTGGTTGCACCATCCATAGGCGTAGGGTGTGGGTGGTGAATAAGGAAATATTTTTATTTGTTCGATACTCCTAAAGTATTTCGACCATTAATCGCTGCCATTAATAAACTAGTTGATTAAATAGTTATTAATGAATCTTATAGAACTTTAGTTCTCGATTCTTGATTTTTGGAACTAATAATGATAATTTGATTCAGTTTTCATACAGCTACGGGAATATTAATGTTATACATACCTATATCATACTCATGATTTTTATTAACAAAATCTGATAGAGACAGCTCATTATTATAGATATTTTTCAAGTTATGGAGCTACAAAAACACATGACATTAAAACGGAAGAAACAACAGACGTGTTCGTTTGGAAAAAGTATTTTATCACGAAAAAGTTTTTCAGGTGCTTCAAAAAGAACTTGGCCGTGTTTTTTGTGAAATAAAAGTAAAGGAATGAATGCTTAGGCATTCAACACGACGCAAGTTCGGGACAAAGTGGAGAAAATAAAAGTTTGTAGGAGAAGGAGCAAGTTTAGCGGTCGGAGTTCTCGGGCCCGAATGTCAATTAATAACAGATATATTAATAAGAGCTGGCAGCTGAATAAAGAAAATCCGTCGACAGATTAAGGAGAGCTGAACCCAGGCGAGAATTTCCTTTTCAGCGAGTCAGACTTTTTTCCTCGAAATTAGAAAGGGGAAGGAACTGGCGGAATTTATTTCGGAATTAAATCTCGCAAATCTCGACGAAGTTGACGTTTAGATGAAATAATTAGAGAGTAATCCCGTCCGAGGATGGCATCTCTGAGAACTTCGGACCGACCGGGGAGTTATGAAAGTTCCGCTGATAATTTTAATTTGGCAGCGGGGCAAAAATGGGGCGCTAAGGAAATATTTATAAGAGCGCTGATTAGAAAAGGGAGTCGGAGTGTTCTTCTAGTTTTGTTTCCCGCCAACTCGCGCGTGAACTGCCGAAGATTAATGTACAGCAATCTCGAAGTCCTTTACGCGACTCCTTCGCTAATTGACGGATTCACTTAGGCATTATTCAACATTTGAGCAGGTGGACTCAGGAAATTTACATTCTGTCGTTGTCTCTCAATGAAAATAAGAAAATTTTATACTGGACTTGAAGTATGCAACATGCAGAAAGTGCAGACATTGGGCGCATTCAGCAGAGAAAACAGTTACGGAACTGTTACCGAATTTCTATGATCTTCTGCTGAACGTTGAGCTACCTATGTAACATGTTGGGTAGCGGTCGCCATTTTTAGTAGCGTACTTGGCTTGCGCTCCTTTTCGGTAACGTGTTGTGTGACTGACAGTTGTGACAGTTTGCTACCGCTCTTTCTGCTGAATGCGCCCGATGTCAACAGATTTCCGCTACCGGTATCTATCAGTAGCGCAAACAGTTTTGTTAGCGCTCTTTCTGCTGGATTCGCCCATAGTTACCAATTATGGTTAGGTTACCGACACTAGATAGTTGACCCGTACCTGGCGTTTTACAATAATTTTATTGATAGAGGTTTCGTAACTATGGGTTCTGGTTGAATTATCTCAATTTGGTAGAAAATAATGGTTCTTCTGATCTAAATAGTAGGTCAGACGCAATTAACTTATAAAGACGTCAAAAAAATATTAAAATTTTAAAATCAATGATTGAAATGTACAAGTTTAATATAATTAATTCTCATATTTTATTCAAATAAATATTTCCTCAGTTTTTTTATTGTACATGTATACATAAGATCAATTATTTCTCTAATTTACAATCTATTTAAATACATGTTAATGGAGGTATCTGGAGTAGAGGTACTTGCATTATGCATTTGATGAGGAAATTCTAAAAGATTAATATTAATATATGAGGTTCAACATTTCGCAAACATCATCTTCTGAGATAATCTAACATTCATTTCCTTGAGGATAATTCCATGATGTATCATGTCTCCAAAAAAGGCAAAAACAAGCCCTATCATTTATTTCGTCGTCGACTCAGGCTCACAGTACTTTTTTATATTGATGGTTACTGAAGTAGGACTTCTTCTGACCTTCTTGACCACTAAGCATTATTCATTTCTGAGTGAATGGAACGTTTTAATGGGACCTGCATAATCGGAACGCCATCTATAACTTTCACGGAGTTTTTGTTTGTTCGGGTTTTTCAGTATCCTGTTTGGTTTTTCCTTTCATAGAGAAGTTTATTTTCATGAAAGGTTTCATTTCGGGCTACGCAGTTGTTATTTGGTTGATATCGATTGAAATTTTTCTAGATGGAATCTAGATTTTTTTTCAGAAACTGGAACTGAAGACCGTGAGCAGTTTCGGAAAGTTGTTAGCTTTTAATAGGTTTCAGCCTTCCATAGAGGATGATCAATATTGTATCCGATGTAGATAACGATTGGTTTGATTAATTTGGTTTATCAATCCTAATATCAGGTTAACTTTGCACTTTGGTAATCTGAAAAAAGTTTTAACATCTCCTCCAATTCTCCCAGTTTATAGTTTATATTAAACTTGTGAACCTCCGTCTGCCCTAAATATGTTTTTAGCGGTTCCTATTGTATTTGAAGGAGCGAAAAATCTGAAATAACCTAAAATCCGATTGTAGCACCACCTACCCGGTGCAATTTTATTCCAAAACTGTCCCGGTACTCACTGAAAACATAAGTATGAATGAGTTAAATAATATGAGACTGAGCCCGTTAAACCGACACCACTGACTACCTCTTATCCATAATCTTTGGAAGCACATACAGGCTAGCGTTAATGAATTGCATTTCTGGTAATCCCAAATCCACGGAAAAACTGATAATGTTCGAACGAAATCTGAAATGTCTTAAATAATAACTATTAATAACGCAAATACGCTCGGAAATCACAGCTCACGCTGGAGTCTAATACACGATCTCACAACAATTGCGTAACGCGTAGGAAGTAGAATTATAATATGTAGGATTCTTACTCGTTCTAGAAAATAAGTGGGCAGGAGACAATTTAAAATAATGTTTAATGAATAGAGGCAAAAACACTGAACCCGCGCACTTCTATGAATAGTTAATAAGCTTTTGTCAAGTAAATTAGTCTCAAAATCTTGTTTAACAACATTTTAGACTAGCTTCCGTCTAATTTGGTCAATCTGAGAATTCCATTTCAAGATTACGTCTAACGTCGATCTATCCTGACTAGTGTACGCTTAATGATTTATAGTCCGTTTCAAAATGATTGGAATCCCGGGCGGCTGTGGAATCTCGAAAATATGTTGGTAATATCCCATCAGTAGTTGGTGTTGATTGAAAACACTAAGTTTTGACATTTCAGATTTTGAATTAACCTCCTGAATATATTTCGAATTTATTTCTGTATGCTTATGTTCTTGATTAAATCGACAAATTAGTTTTGGATTTGAATATTTCTCAAGTATTACCGAATTGAAAATGGCTGGAATTCATCAAGATACCTCTCGCCTCGCCTAACTATAAGGGAACGTAAAGCATTTTATAGTCGGTACTGCGAGTTTTCCAACTATTCAACAGGTTTCCGCCAATATTAATCGCGTTTAGCTATTTATTCAGGTAACAATAATTTACTTTTTCGAGGTGTTTTCGAATAAATGAATAAGTTTTCACCTAGAACTGTCAGATGAATTTTGGAGAAAAAAGAAGGCAAGACAAGTCATTACAGTCAAGAGTGAGCAGTGGATGGAAACCTATTCCACATGTTTATACCTTCAAAGAAACATTATACGACGTCATTCTTTCTAAAATCAAAAACAATGAATAAATCAGTTTGTACATCTTTTGAACTGCCGGAAAAGTAACTGGATTTCAATCAAAACCAACATTTGGTATATTATCATAAAATAGACAGTATTAATAAATACAAATAATAAGTGATGTATTTCATAGCATTTCACAATTTAAATGATTCACAATTTGTCAACAAATATTTTCTATTTGTTTCAACAACTTAGCTATGAAATTGTAAAGTTATGTTAGCTTTATACTTTTTGTTCCCCAATACTCAGAAAAAATAACACACGGCCATAACTTTTCTGAATTTTCGATAGTCATCAAGAATGCAAAGATTGCTGGGGCATCCTCATAGAGAACGAACTTTTAGTTATGTTTGATGAAGTCTTAATTATTTAATGAATGATATCTCTACATTGGAGTTCCTCGAAAGCCTGCAAGATTTTATGTTGAAGCATTCCAAGATATTTTTAATATCAATCCTGAATTTCCAATTCCCATGCTTGATCTACAGCGAAATAGTGTGGGTGTGTATATTTTAGTCACCATCTCAACTTGTTTCTGTTTTGCAATTTAAGCAGAGTTTGAAAGTTTGTTAATACAACAATGATGACTATAATATAATTTCACAAAAAATTCTTCGAATTTATTTGCCTTGAAAAATATATTCAACAATTTTATAGGTTAAATTGATATAACTATTTCAATCTATGATGAACACACAGAAATATTTAGTAACTTTTTGTAACTAGAAATAAAGGCCCATGGCTTGCTCTGATGACAATCATTTTAAACGGACAATAGTCGAAAATACAAATATTAAAGTCATCTATAAACTCAGAGTGAATTATTCAACTAAAAACAGAGGTAATCTAGGGATGTTTAAAATGAGAGGTCAGATGAAGTTAGACTTAGACTTTGAGACAGTTCCATTAATTCAAAATTAAACTCAACGTTTACAGTGATGTTGCAATTGAAATTGATTGCGAGAGCCTCTTTATTTCATCAGAAATATTAGAAAAACAGAAGGTTGAATAATGAATCATTAGAGTAGGCTGAGTTGTAATGAAAGTGAGATTAGGCCTTAGAGGAGATACGTGTATTGAAAACTTAGTAGTCTAAGTCTGGTCTTCATTGAGATTATTACAATGTGAGAATATCATGATTGAGAAACCAATAATTATAATCTATAACGTTGGTCTATAAAGATAATGCTAAATTAATCAATTGAGACGACATTTACAGAGACAAACTACTTTTAATAACTACTTGCTAAGTGGTTCAGATGAATGAAATTTATAATTTATGGTTTATAATGAGGAGATCATACCAGTTGAATGGTTTTATCAATATTTGAGGAGACCGCTCAAGGTGAAGCAGGGACTGAGACTGTCAATCAGGTTCAATGTTTGAGCTGCTTGGTCGTTCAAATACTTCAGTTCACTTGGTTTTATTGAAAGAGAAGACTGATTCCATGATTCAACTTTGCGTTTGAGGATTTTCATTCAACTGAAACTCGATAACAATAATTAGCAAGTGGTATGAGCAGTGAAAAGTTGAGAAATGAGATGAATTGATAAAGATAATGAGATGCACATGAGAATATAACAAATCAGTATTTGTTACCACAGAGATTGTTCATTTTTGGAGCAAGTAATCACTTCCATGTGAGGAGTCTAGAAATATCTGAAAAATCTATGGAAACTAAAAAAATACACCAAAATAGAGGATTCAAATACATTAGTTTAACGCAATAGAGATCTTATTAGAATAAAGTGAGAGAAGATTACCAATATTTTCATGATCTGAAACGTGGACAAATTTTCAAACTTTATAAAAAGCAGGAAAATAACATGGAATATGCAACAATTAAGGATTCTGAGAAGTCACTCACCTTATGAACGAGATGAGCAGTTATTAAGCGAGGTGACTTTTTGAAAATTCTAATTTACAAGATTTGCACAAGAGGAGGTCTATTCAAAGGCAGAGCTGGATTACAAAAGAAAGCGATTAATTGATTCAGTTAATGAACATGAGTTAATCTGTCAGCTGATCAATACAAAGAGGAGACTAATTTGACGCGAGCAGTCAATCAGCTGACCATAGAGCTGTACGGAGTGGAGTGGGCGTGGCGCTGCGATGTAACCATAGGCGTAGCTGCGGATGAGGTCTGAGTCTGATCAATTTTCAACAGAAGTGTAATTGATGAAAATTAAAAACAACAATAAAATAACCTAAATATAAATGAAATTGCGTTCCCCACATATATTTATTTTATTTTTGTATAATTATTATTATTGTCAGAATGACAATTCTCGTAATATGTCTTATTTTTTGTTCCTGAAAAATATTCTGTTTTCTTGTGTTATAACATGTTTGGTTTATCTATGGGAGATTATTGCCTTTCATTGGGGTCCCGTAGCGGTCTTCAAACATCTGAAGTGCCGGAAAATCATCACCTGGAAGGTCGTATCTGGTTTGAAAAAACCCTCACGACCAGAGAGCAACAATTTGTGGATTTTGAATTTGAATATCGAAGGAATTTCGAAAGACAAGTGTGATTACGTCTCCAAATTAGCTGATGAACATGGTATCAAAGAGATTCTTCTGCAAGAAACCCACACGGCAACAGAATCGTCGTGAAGGACAGTTGGAAGGTTATGTATTAATTGATTTTTTACAAGTTTAGCTTGTTATGTTGAAAAATTATCAGTTACGTAACTTTCAACAGATTCGGAAAGGGGAAATTGATGAAGTTCTTTTTTTCATTTCTTTCAAATTTTGTGACATTTCTGTCATAAATATTTATAAATCTCCGAACATTATTTGGCCAAGAAATCTTAATGCTGATGTTTTTTAAAGTAGCAAATGCATTTCCAAAATGCCTTCGATTTATTCTGAATAATCGGTTTCTTTTCTGCTTTTGTCTTTTTTCATTTCAGATTAAGAATTACGAGTCGTTTTGGGAAGAATCTGTGTATCCGAGACCATCGACGGATATCATGAAGATGATCACACTGATGTCTTTCAAGATTTTCCTGATATTTTATGTTATTTTGTTTACGGGGAGGCAGGTTTTTTTCGGCTGAGGTTTTTTCCCCTGGCTGTATAGTATCGTATGATTCTATAGTATCATACAAAGAATGTTATGATACCCCGTTCTTTTTTTTACCTCAGCTTAGGTACTTTTCGTTTCAACATTTATTGTATTATTTTAGCTCTCTTTTTCATAAGAATATATATATATATATATATATATATATATATATATATATATATATATATATATATATAAAAGAATAGCAGTAGTTGATTTTCAGGGTTTAATATAATTCAAAATATAATGGTTATAGGCGACGTTTCGGGCAGTACCCTTTTTCTAGCATAGGACAGACGGAACAAAAACTGAAAGACAGACTGAAAGGACACAAATACTCTAAGACACAGACAGCACTTTACAAGCACAAAACCGAGTATGGACATACATTCAATTATGACGAGACCGTAGTGTTGGACCGAGAAACAAATAAGAAATCTAGAGAATTTCTCGAAATGATTCATATAAAACAAAATGAAAAATCCATTAATGACAGATCAGACATAAAATACCTTCACAACATCTACTCCACTATTTTAAACAGTCTCAAATAAACCGACCAACGAAAACAAACAAGAAGAAGAAATCATTATTGACATGACAACTCCAAAATCATAACCCCAATGACACCCAACAAATAAGTTGGGAAATAACTTATTATAAACAAATTATTTCGAAGGTAATAAAAGAATTAGATCTCTATCCAACAAAGTATTTAGGATTTTATAATACTTATAAATTGTTTGTTTGTTCTTGTTGTTTTTACATTGTGTATATTGTTTTTTACAGGCTAGAAAAAGGGTACTGCCCGAAACGTCGCCTATAACCATTATATTTTGAATTATATTAAACCCTGAAAATCAACTACTGCTATTCTTTCATAAATCACACAGGGTAAATACTGATCATTCGATATATATATATATATATTTTTGTATTTACCTTATTTCATTTTGAATGGGTTTTTTCTTTTGAGTTGAGCTTCACTTGTTTCCATGGTAAACACGCCGCTGGTAGGAATGCCCATCGAAGCAATATCAGCGCGAAATAATAAAAGTCAATACGAAGATAGACCTTTTATCTTGACTGCTTTCCAGAAATACGATTTTGCCCTGGAGCGATCGTAAAACCTCCATTTCACGAATCCTCATAAGTAACCGAAACAACTACAATATATAAACAACTCTCCAGAATCCTCTAGCACAACATGCAGCCAGCGAAATAATAATAAAAAGCTTTTCTCTCAATTTGTAAGTGGGGGTGGATTGTTTTCCCACTTCCAGCTCCTTTCCTCGGGAGCGACTCGAGACCACGGCAAACAACACAAACATATCGTGCGTCGTTGGCTCCCCCGAGAATTCACAAAAGAATTAGTGGATTGGCGTCAGGAAGAGGGTGTAAAACATCACGTGTCCCATACCTCAGTCAAACCCGATAAGGCCGACGGAAAGTACGGATCTAGTGGGTTCGGTCACGACATCTCAGCGGGAGTCGGGGGAGTGGCATTATTAATCTTTCACTAAGGAGGTCCGCGGCCTGGAAATCAAATGACCGGGGGGAAATCGTAAAAAATTAGCTGGGAGAACTTTCAACCAACACGAAGGGGTTTTGGTGATATTTCTAGTTACAACATGTGCTTAACCACTGTCGTATATCTAGGTTTGTAAAATAACGACAAGAACGTTCATGTGAAAGAAGAGAAGAGTATCAACACGAAGAATGAAAATTATTATTTTCAAAGATTTGGCATCTCGAGAAATATTGTCTGTATAATGAGAAATAAACTGCTCGACATAAGTTAGGGATATTCAGTGCGATTCTGTTTGCTTATAACAATATTGCTAAGATAAAGATATTGCTATCGTTGCATAAAATACAGTTTGTCAGATCTTAAATCGCCCATTCTTGAAGACCCTGATAGCAATATTGCTATAACTAAATTCATAACCAACGTTGCAATAACGCTTGGAATAAAATACGAAACATCATAGCCATAGTCATGAATTATAAGTTAGCAATATGACTATACCAGCAAGATTCATAGCAATACGCAAAGAGAATAGGTCCGAATGACTTAAATTGCAAAAAAAAATGAAGTTTAAATGGGATTTTTTGATGAAAATTCATATTAATATGATTTCAAGTTGCAAGAAATAAAATAAGGTCTGCAGCGTATACAGAGTAAAAATCGAGTAAAATAGCGAAATTTTATTCCCAGAGAATTCAAACATTTTAAGACTATCAATACAAGCCTCCACGGGCATCAATAACAGCTTGACATCTACTTTGCATACTACACATGAGGTTGTTGAACATTTCTTGAGGAATTTGGTTCCATAAACGGGGCAGAAGCTCTCTCAGATCATTTAAGGAATCTGGGGTAGGTTGATGATTATCTAATCTTCTTTGGAGCATATAATAATATTAATAATAATAATAAACGTCTTTATTAGATAGATGCATAATACTCTACTCGGAGGCGAAGTCTAGCACAGCTATTCAACTTAATCCCCCAGGCAGAGAAGGAAAAACAAACAAAATACAGTTCATATAAAAAAAAAAAACTCATATAAAAAATCATAAGATATTCAATATTCTAAAATAGAAAACAAAAAAATATTGTAAGACTGAAAAACAAAAGCAAATAGCAACTTGAAAAAAAAAATTAAGAATAAAATATTATAAATAGTTTCAGGCTTTCACGACCGGATATATTGACATTAAGAGAGTCTTCCGGGCTTATTGGCCGTGGTCTATTAGGAATTATTTCACCTAACGTTTCGCCCACAACTGCGGTAGGCATCTTCAGAGGATTCTTGGTCTTAGATTGTAACTCGACCGCTGAATTTCCGAACGTGGATCGAATCCAGCATCACTTTCGGAAATTCAGCGGTCGAGTTACAATCTAAGACCAAGAATCCTCTGAAGATGCCTACCGCAGTTGTGGGCGAAACGTTAGGTGAAATAATTAGTAATAGACCACGGCCAATAAGCCCGGAAGACTCTCTTAATGTTAAAATATTATAATTGAATTGAATGAAAGGAGACGGCCTCTCGGATCACGCAACTCTTATCTCAATCTCAATGAATCTGCGGGTATGACCTATTGAGAAGACAAAAATAGCCTCCTGATGGCAAGCTTAAATCTAACCGAGGAAAGTGACTTAAGGGAATGAGGCAACCTATTATACTCTACAACAGCATTGTAGTGGAAGGATTTTTTGAAACTGGTTGTGAAGTGTCTGGGAATATGTAAAGTTGTTACATGTCTGATAGGGCGGACAGATAAGTCACCTCTGAAATTCAGGAGAAGACGAAGGTAATTAGGTGAACCAGTGTCAAGCACCTTATGAACCAGGTTAAGCAAGTGAACCTTAACCCTGTTCTCCATTTTTAGCCAGCCAAGCTCCTTTATTCTTTCTGAAATATTGAGGGAATACTTCGGTAGACCAAAAACAAATCTGCAGCAATAGTTTTGCACCTTCTGAATTCGTCCTTTATCCCAGGCGTCAAGACAGAAGCCATACACGAAGTCACCATAGTTAAAATGGGACAGTACAAGTGACTCAACTAATTTCATACGAAGGCTTTGACTAAGAAATAAATTCACGATTATTATAGAGAAGAGTCAAAGCAGTAAATGATTTTTTCAGCAGGGAGTTGACGTGATCGCTGAACTTGAGCAATAAATAAACCCAAATTTTTTGATCCCTCCACAACAGGAAGAGAAGTTCCACTTATTGATATTTTGAAGTTATTTCTGAGAAATTTGATGCGCTCTTTTGGACCAAATAAGGGGAGTTTAGATTTATCCGAGTTTAATTTCATGTTATGCGCAGTACACCACGAATATATTCGCATAAGATCACTCGAAATCATTTCAGCTGCATCCAAATAATTATCAGGTTAAATAATTATGCATGTTTTATGCAATTCAAATCTGGTGAGTGCGGAGGTATTGGTTAATGTGGAATACCAAGCTCCTCGCGCACATTCTTAACTAGGTATGGCTGCACCGTGCGATCTAGCGTTATCGTCAAGAAATTGAAAAGTTTCACCAAAAGCAGCGTGAAATTTCGCAAAACATTGTCAATGATATGCACCCTATAGTGTAAGGCGGTCATATTCCCAGGACCAATGTGTAGATCTGTGCGCCCGTTGAAATATATCCCGGCCCATACTACCCCCTCGAATGGATGGACTTCTTGGACATAGCGACGATTGCGGGGTATGCGTGGGATTGTCCATACCCTTATTCTTCGAGAACCTGAAAATCCCCCATATCTGGATTCATCAGTGAAAAGGACACTACGCCATTGATCGTTCCAATTGATATGTTGCCTTGCCCATTCCAGTCTTTGACGCTTATGGTCACGTGCTAATGGAACTCCTCTTAATGGACGTCTAGAACCTTGATTCACCTATCTCAAACGTCGTCTGATGGTTTCGATGGAAACTTGGACCCCATTTGCATTTTGAGTGTATTCCGTAGCATTCTACACGTAGATGTAGGCTTTCTTCTCGCCGAAACGGTGATGAAACGATTCTGAGCAGGTGTTGTTTTTCGTCGCCCACCAAGTCTTGGTCTTTTCAACACGGAACCTGTCGCCGTGAACCTATTCCAAAGTCGAGATATCACAGTTTGGCAAACTTGGAGCCTTTCCGCTACAATAACCTGAGTTAGGCCACCCTGTAGCATTCCGATAGCCCTGTTAGCCTCAGCGTTTTTTAATTTACGTCTTGACATTTTCAGAAAACTCGTTTCAAATCGAAGCCGTTGATGAACTGACTCCATTTCAAAATAAGAACATTCATGAGACCATGAGAACCAAACTTCAGAAAACAGGACACCAGATTGACGAAATGTTTCATATTGATTTTTATTGGATCGATTCAAGTTGTTATTGAGTTTTAAATGGTTTTACAGCGATTTTCTCGAAGATTTCATACTTTTCAAAACACTTAAATACGATATCCCTAACTCTTGTGGAGCAGTATAGTTCCACGCTTCAAGAAAAAGCATACCATCAATAATACATGTAGGATATGTATCAATATCTTGTAAAAACCTCTTAACTAGCTTCCGTCTCTTCTGCTAAGTCTGAGAATTCCGTTTCAAGATTATGTCTAAAGTCTAACTTTTCTGACTTTTGACTCGGTTCTTCTGAACCGCGTGTAATAATTGTCATTGTTGTGAGCGTTTATGATGCAGAAAGTCTCGATGGGAGAAGTGAATATACGAGGGGGTCCACATTTTGAGTACCACGTGGAATGGAGTTTGGACGAGCAATCGCAAGGTGTCGCTTTCAGTGTGTATAACTCGCAAGCGGCTGCTAGAGCTGGTATAAGGCGTCCTTGCTTCAAATGTTAGTCATCGATGTGGAGAATTATGCTGTACTGATGAAGGGTAACAACTCAGAAACAGGTCTGGAGCTATCCTCTGCTCGATGACAGCACGTTCTCCGTGGTTTACTCTCAGTCTGGATCTCCGCTAGTCCACGGTCGCAGTTCGCATACATTTGAAACGTTCTTAAACTTGGAACTTTCACTCGCAATCCTTAGAACCAGGGGATGTATAAATTTGTATGGGACTTCCAGAATTTTTGATGCTAGTCTAGTGGACTGAAATTGAACCTTCTCGATCCAAAAATTCATTTGGAAATAAATTACTCAAGCTTTTCAAACAATGCAATTAGAGTGCAGAGCAGATTCAGAGTTAGGGGGAAGAGCGAGAGCTATATAAAATTATAGTTAAAGTTAGAGTATTCTAAAAAGTAATTACTGAATTGCAAAATACGCGGTATTAATTCTAGGCGAGCATTATAATCAGAAAGTGTGCCTGTGGCCTTTTCCGATAAATACTCTGGACTGACTGGCACGTCGGTATACCGTTTGAAACTATTTTTCGATTTTGAAATTCTGATGAATTACGTGAAACTTTTTTTATTGCCTCCGAAAATTTTCCATATGAGAGTTCCGCGCCTGCAATAGGGATCCGGATAACATCATGCCAAACCAGAATCTCGATTTGTTCAGATTACTCGATAGAAGGACAGACAGCGGATAGGACACCCATTTCCCGAGCCGTGTTTACGGCATTCACCGGTTGATATGCCATAAATTTCAGTACTGGACGTTTTCGGGACACCAATGTGAAAAAAATTTCGCACCGACTTTCTATCATAAGCCATGGTATTTAAAATCCGTCCCCAAAATGGGTTTGCTGCAAAAGAATGTATATTTATATTGACTCGTATATCTTCGTAAAAACGATATTAAGTTTCTTAAATCTGAGAGCATCATGTTGTGCTGAAATTATGAATGTGTTGAACCTCAACGATGTCTCATAAATTCAGAATCAAATCTTTGTCAAACTCCTTTCAGTTGAGTTTAGATAAGTCAAGGACTTTTCGTCTGACCATATGAATTCGCATTATAGGGCAAGGGGTGAAGCAAGAAGATATTTTGAGGGAACTTGAAGAATTGGTTCGTTGATATTGTTGACCGGATCATGAGAATTCTTGCCATGAAAGACCAACTGAATCAGACACTTGTGTTAAGAGGTTTGTGGTATGGGAGGACCCATCGAGGAAACAGCAAAAATTCAGTCGACTCAACAAGTCGAAATCAGAAACTGAATAGGGTTTTTATTTGATACTTACAGATCCGATACACGGTTACAAGCAGGCTTACGGTTTGAAACTGAAAGGAAAAGAAATTAACTAAACAGAAAACACTCTGAAATAACCGTAAGAAGGGTATTTAACTGCAGAATCTTAACTCTGGAAGAAGTCTAGACACTTAGAAACGTTGATTCTCGGGACTTTCTACTCGGCTTATTCTCAATTATCTTCTAACACCTGGCTACCCGAATGCTGGTAATTAATTTCGGAGGACGGAAACCTTGCCTTTTATACCTCCAGGTAGGGAGAAAAAAACCATGTACAAATATAAAATTCCAGAACCTTCAATTCAGAAAATTCCGTTTAATTTCCTGTTTATCGTTTGGCCATTCAAGCAGGAAAGATGCTATCTGCAATCGTGTTGTTTTATTCCAGGCTTTAAAAATACCGCCGAATACAGAGTAATAGGTTTTTTACATCATCGCGGTTTAATTCTGGAACGGAATAAATTCCGGACAGCAAAATAATTTCTCAATAAAAACCGGATTTTTCGATTCAAAAAATTACCACCTTTACGATGTAGTGAAATACGTAGTGTTCAATTCAAAATCGGCCAGTTGACCTTTTTTTGATCTTTAAGGTGACTTTGAAATTGACATTTGGCTAGTTCTGAACAGCACTCTCCCTAAAAACTTCAGTAGGAGTTGATTCAAAATAAGTAAACACACGTTTACTATGCCTGCTGCGGTTGAATAAGTGATTAAGTGTTGAGTCATAATTTACTTCCTCCTGTTGTGTCTATCCCTACCACCTCAATACAAGAGGTAGCTACCATTACCAGATAACAGAAACAATGTGGTTATCATTAATTCGGCAGCTCGTTCGGCAGACATATTTTGTATTGCAATTGCCTGAGTGTTTGGGTCCGTGAAGTTATCGAACAGTTAGAAGCACTAATTCTGAAACTATGTCCAATATTTAGTGCCTAACTAGTGCCTATTAGCGCCGTATATCGACAGCATCATTCTAGTTCTGAGAAGTTGACAATTGAAGGTTTTGGTGCTTATTTCACGCTTAGCACCAAAAGTCTCGAATTACCATGAAATTAATACACCAATATTTAGCTCTCAATTAGTGCCTATTAGTGCTTTTGGTACCAAACGAAAAAAAGGGCTGTTCAAAATATTAGCGATCATCTCCTGACTTAACGGTCAGCCATGGGCTAATATAGCTTTTTTTTTCATGAGGGGGAGTAATAACCATTGAGAACGAATAACTAGAGACTCCCGGTTTTTTGAGCTTGGAAGGTATTTACTTACCACATATCTAGAAATTTTTTTTTTATGATTTATTTAAAAAAAAATTTTGTGAAAAGAAATAATGTAATTATTGATTGATTGAGAAAATTAGGTCAAAATCGGTTCAAGACTTCGGTGAACATCAGGCTGTAAAGATTTTCCATACCCAAGGTTTTCTGCCAATATTGACGAAGATACAATCCATTAAACAAAAAATGGTGAAATGGCATTTTTTGCGCCTTTTCCACGTTTTCCTTTGAATTGAAAAAAAAACAGATTTTTGTAGGAAATTTTCTGTAGAAAAAGAAATCGCCTTTCGGCTCGCTAGACGATAAGTAGTTCCAGAGATATCGACAGTTGAGTTAGAAAGGATCCTTTTGCATTCAAAACAGGATATTTCAAAGACAAATGGTTATATTTGGAAGTCATGAAGAGCAAATTAGAGCTGAATGAATAGGTTATGTGACATTTGCATCGGTCAAGCTCGAGAGAATTTTTCTATTCACGTAGAGGAAAACAAAATTGAAAAATTTTGAACATTTTTTCTTCGTGCTTTATCCGATGATTGTGCATGACTACCGGTACTCCCGAAAAATTGTGAACAAATAAATTCAGAAACAAAAGTCTTGAAGCTTCAAAAATAATTTTTTTTATTTTCTATAAGACCATTTTTTCACTGAGATACAGCCTGTTGAAAATCACCAAACAATTTTGAATATTCTTCTGTTCCTTTAATTGTTGCTCGAAGTATATATTGACAATATTCGAGAAATTACGAATTTAAAATTATTGTATGAAATTTTTTATGTTCATCACGTTGAGTAGGTACCTGTTTTCAGATTTTCGATACTCATGGGGGGTAATTACCCCCATTACCCCCCGTAAATCCGCCCTTGCGGTCAGCACCAAACATATTCGAATTTTGTGAAAATGTTTGTTGCATTAATAGGCGCCGAATTAGTGCCTATTATTTCTGTTAAGTTAAAACGGCTGTGATATCATTTTTAGTTGCACAGTAATTGAATTTTTTTTTTCGGAACAAGCTTGAAGTTAGCGAAAAATTGGAAGCACCAATTCTGTCTAGTTAGTCAACTATTGAAGATTTCCTGAAACGATCGTATGATATCATGACAACCAGGTGTCTATTTGGAATTCATTGAGCAGTGTTAAATTCAAATAGAATGATGCTATCAATAATTTATATGGCACTAATAGTCAATAATTAAGCACTAAATTTTTGACATAGTTTCAGAATTAGTGCTTCCAACTTTTCGCTACCTCCACGAACCCTCGGTGTACACTTCTTTATGAAGGTTTTGTCTTCTTCATTTGTATTTATCAGCTGATAGATTGTGTCCTTACAAGAAGTCAAAAAAATTTAGGATGTAGTATATTGTTATGATATGTTCCTATGCAATGATTGTATGACTAATTTTTTTATTTTCCGAGAGTCATTATTTTCCTGGGGGGAGGGTAGTTTGCCCTATTACCCCCCGTATCTACCCCAATAATACAAATTCCCATTTATGCATGAAGCGATGACGGATATCAAACATTCATACCAAATGTTGAAGAAGATTTTCATACACATGCTCTCTCTTTCATTTCTACTTGTCATTCAAGGGAGATAGCAGGATAACGATTACATCTTATCTGTTAATCCTCGAATGTCAAAGCCCAAACCGAATCCCTATTTGTGATTCAAATTCTCCCCAAAGATGTCTATCGATCACACCCTTGTATCTCCCCCTCCCTTCCGATGTAACGACCTAGACAAGCCTATTATTTTTTCACTATACTTACACTCTTTACAAACGAAAAACCAACAAATTGAATTAAAGCACTGCGTACGGAGGGTCCTCCCTCAGTTAAAATATTCAGTGCGGCGGTATAAATGATAGGGCGATGATATTTATAGACTGGAGGGTCGGTTTTCATTCGGGTATGAGGGGAGACGAATTTCTGGTAATTTGGGTGAATAGGATATGAATTGTTGAATGTTGAGGGTGTATTTGGGAGGCGAACAGGTTCCAGTGTCGTTCTATTATTGAGTGGATGGGGAGCACGCTAGATTATTATTTTTTATGATTGAGATATGAGGAGAAATATGACTTAGTCATCTTTTTCAGGTATCATGTCCTTCTGGACTGTTCGTTATCTAGATGGATATCTGTACCTATTTTGTTTATAGCTCTTCTAAACATGCGAATTGTCGAGCCAAAAGGTTCTTCTTCTACCTGCTGTTGGCCTACTCTCTATATTTTCCTGAATTATGTTCCGCAATGAACGATATCTAGGTATTATTCAAATTGGTGTTATTGTTATTATTCATTTATCATTACTATCAATTTTGAATGAGATTATAAATTTTGAACTAATCGAACATTGAGATATGTTATTGGCATCTATCTTAATTTTTCATTAATTGTTGAAAAAAGTTGAGGAAATGATTTTCACATTTTGCTGACAAAATCAGGGAAACTATATTATTTATCTATTTCATATTCCTAAAAACTTTATTTGGGTTTTTTCTCCCAGTCTCTGAAACAAGAGATAATTAGAAAATTTTTTTGAATATTAGAAGAAGGCCCCTGCGTATATATTTGAGCACTAATTTGTCAGGTGCCAAAACTCTACAAGAAGAAAATGTTGCCTAACAATGAACTCTGAAGCGTAACGTTTCGGAGTCTAAATCAGACTTTTTCGTCAGACAATTTCTAGTTTTCATACAACTTCGTAGAATCGTGACAATATTTTGATTATTTTATTGACATTTGTCAATATATGATGAACATAGATTGATATCGATTACTAGATGTTGATATCGTTATTTCATTTCAAAATTCCTTGAAACCAGTTCTTTCTTCAATAAATCCATCCAAACTCGATCTATTCCTATTGAACAATTGGCGAGATTATTAGCCTCATCCAACAAAATACAAGCTGACTCTTTGATTCTTCTTTTATAATTATCAGGTTCCGTCATTAGAATTTTTGTGCCATTCCAATCCATCATGTGATTGCCGGTATTGAAACATACATGATCTGGTATCTGCAATCTACCAATATCTCAATTTTTGTTGTTATTCTTATGTTCACGTTTTCTGATTGCTTGATGTTTCTCCTGTATAAGATTTTCCATAAATACAGGGAATATTATAAATACAATTTCTTGATTTTTGGTTCTCATTCAAAGGTAGTTTTTGTTAATAAAGATTGTAAATCATTTTTTGTTTTGAAAACAGTACTTATGTTGAATTTAGAACCAATTTTTTTAATTTTTTCTGAAAGTTCATGAACATAAGGAATCTATTTCATTGAAGTTGGTTGTTCTTGACTGATTGTTATTATCGTTTTGACGCAAAATTGTTCTCTAAATTTGAAATAGTTTTTTCTATGACATTAGTTGGATATTGATTATCCTCAAGAAAATCTTTCATGAAATAAATTTCGTCATTTCGTATTTCAGATGTCGATGAAATTAATTGCGCTCTATCATGAAGTGTTTCCATAATACCTCTTTTAACACTCATTTGATGATTAGAATAAAAATTTAGATATCGATTTGTGTGTGTCTTTTTTTCTGAACACACTTGTTTCAAAATGATTTGGAAATTTTCTTATCGAAACATCTAAGAAAGAAAGTATATTATTTTGTTCCAACTCTATTGTGAATTTTATTGTAGGTTCTTTATTATTGATATGATTGAAAAATGTCAATCAAAAAATCAAAACATTGTCACGATTCTACAAAGTTGTATAAAAAACTAGAAATTGTCTGACGAAGAAGCCTGATTTAGATTCCGAAACGATACGCTTCAGTGTTTTTTTTTTGTTCATTGTTAGGCAACAATTTCTTCTTGTAAAGTTTTGGCCAATGAAAAATTAGTCCTCAAATTTTTACGCAGAGGCCTTTCTTCTGTTATTTAAAAAATGTTTCTAATTGTTTCTTGTTTCTCTCATATGGGAGAGAAAACCCAAATTAAGTCTTCAGGAATATGCAAAGACCTACCAGACAATATTTCAATAGTTATCTATTTCAGTATCGTAATAAGTTCATTACAGTACTAAAATTTCCAGAGTATTTCACAGAACTTGACTAAAATAGAGAAAATATCATCTAATATTCGTTGTAGAAGGCAATTCCAACACTCATCCTTTCGGAAACTTCGAATTTCGCATTCGTGTTGGAATAGGAGCTTATAATGCAACTTGTTTCAGAATATACTATTAAATGTTTGTATCTACAGAACGAAAATAAGAAACAGATAAGTCAATCATTGAAGATAAATATTCAGAACAACACAGCTCTCAATTGTTAGAATACACAGAAAAACCCTGTATACATATGGACAGGATCAAAACAATGTTCTACTACAGCCAATGACGGATATTTTTTTACAACGATAATGCAGCTCAAACAACTGCATTTTTGAGCACTCAGGAAACTTCTTTCCTAGGATATATCCTTCAACATGTCATTCAGCGTCTTTCTCAATCCTCTGCCGGTATAACTGGGATGTAGGTTCAGAGCTTGCTTGTTGTTAGTAGAAATCATCTATTATACAGCTTTCTTTGTAAGGAGGGACTGTTCATCAGGCTGTGGGTAGATCCTCAGAGAGGTCAAGGACGTCTCTCTACCCTCCCTTATACAACTTTTAGATAGACAGCCAATTTCACTGTCTTCTTCGAGAATATATGCTATGTGAGTTTGGTATGGGCAGGGTACTATTATTAGGTAATCCTTGGGCCATCCCATAAGAAGATTCAATGTTTTTAATAAAGTCCTAGTATTATGGACGGAGTCCTTATCTTCAGCTTGAGTCTACCATTCCTTCAACAAATGAAATACAATTCTGAGTAGCTACTTGCTTCATGATGTCTTGGTGAGTATCATTTCCACTAAAAATCAAAAAGCGTTATCGGCGTTGAATAATGCAGCGCTTCTTCGACCTCTTCAGACTACCACTGGGATGTCTTAACCTCGCGGGTTCAATTCCCCCATTCGATACCTACCTAGAATCACTGGCGCTCCTATTTAGAGTTCCTAAATTATTCATTGCAGATGTTGATCTCTCTTCGGTTCCTGGATGTGGGACGATATCGGAGATGGCGTTCCCGATTAATATTTCAGACCCGCGAAAAGCGAGCAACAGTATTGGATGAAGAGGTTCGAAAAGGTTAACACAAGATTTCGATTAGGACACTTCACGTGTAAGGTGGAGATGTTGATAACATGGGGACGGGAGGTGCATTATGCAGGAGGTGCTGGAGAGAAAATCTGCGATCTGATAGGAGGTTCTTGTTTATATGAAAAATTCAGGAGAGTGTTTCGTGCCTGGAGATTTACTACCGGAGGAATCCTGGAATAAAGTGGAGAAATTGGTTCACGTTTTAAATGACTATCATTCAGACATTTAGGCTGAGGTTTTGCCCAGCATTTCTCGAACTGTGACCAGTTGGATCTTTTGTTCTACTACAATAAAAATCCATGTAAGTGTTTCTTGAGGTGTGGAAAATCATGGGATTTATTAATTTCTCAACTTCAATGGTTCAGAACAAATACAATGTTGCAATTGAAATTGGCATGAAAGGAAATAAGTTACTTGCTTATCAGTTTGTGTAAACTGAAGGCAAGAAAGTTGAGAATTAATTATTGCCCAAATCACTTGTTCGAGAATTGACATCCGAATCTTAAAGAGTTAATTACCCGCTGTCTGGTGACAAAAATATTTTTTAAACCATCAGTCAGTTAATTTAAATATTTCTCACGCCACGAAAACGCTGAAATAGCAGAGAGGGGTCGTGAGATGGAAAATCATTGCTGAATTGCAAAACTGAGGATCTAGTCAAGGCACGCCTAATTTAGAGAAGGAGAAAAAACAATTTTTGATTTCGACAAACCTGATTGGTACTACCCAAAAATGTAAGGTTGGAGACCACCCACCAGAGGTGAAAAGCAAATTAGTTTCCTAAGGGAGCATTCAGTAAACTTGTCGACGACGGTTTCGTGAGGTTTTCTAGGTTGCTCCGAGGAAGGTCGGAAAGAGTGTATCTGGGGTTCTCGGGCGGGAAAGCACATCCTTAGATAACTCGGGTGACGGGAAGGTCCGTCGAGAAAACGCTAAAGTCCTAATTTTGGTAGTTGGGAAATATTAGGTTGTTTCGAAGATCGAAACGGGAAACGGTTAAACTCCGTTGAGGGAAGAAGGGAGAAGCTTTTTTTTCGTAGTTGTCGGAATACTAGGTAGCTTCGAGAAAAGAGAAAGCGAAATAGTAGGTTTTTGTATAAAGGGGAATTTTTCGTGCTCTTCAGTTAGGATTTTCGAGTCGAGAAGCGCGATCGGAAATTAGGGTAGTTGTTCGCGAAACGGGAGTGAAGCGTTTCGGGAGTGGTTTATTTCAGAGAACTTGTATTATATTTCAGCGAGGGAAATCAAAAGGTCAGAACTTTTCAATTTCAATTGATGAGGATAGTTTGAGTCCAAAAGTCTTGCCATCTCTCACCTTTTATCAACTCACAGCTTGTTTTCTTACTATTATGTCATTTTGGTTTTTGGGTAAATTAGGTAACCCAGAGAATAGTAAACTTATATGAAATTTTATTAGACAGTATGAGGCACATACGTATGGATTAACTAGTTATTTTATTATCTTTTTGTTTTGTTGGTATTTTAGAAAATAGATTTTTTTGTAAGTTACTTCAATGGTTTCAATTATCCCTAAAATGGTAAACTCTCTACGAGAAAAATAACACTAAGACCTTCTCATTTTTGCAGAAGGCCGTACCCTCTCCGAAGTGAAGAGAGCCAAATTTTGTTGTTAGGTTGACGTTTGCCGCTGTCATTTGTCAACCCCCTTAACACCTAGACAATCCCTTATGAACAAAGTCACTTTTTTATACAAAAAGGACAAGATCATATAGGGGTGTCTATTGCAGAGGAAGGTAGTTCTAGACATTCGTAAACCATGAGCTATGCTATTTTTTTTTACGAACAACAGAAGTAGAAGATCATGCTGTCTTTTTGTATTATTATTATTTGAACTGTCTTTATAGTTTCGTTTACCATCCAGAAACCTCGAACACATTGGTCTTTTGTTCTCTACCCTACTCATTTATGCAAACTCGAGAAGGCCGTTAATCTCATCTTCTGATTTTCCTGTGCTCTACAGAAGATATCTGTACAGAGTGTGATTCGTCAGTAGTCTTACCATCACCCAAACCTCAGCCTGTAGCAGTTTCAGGAGTTTTTTGTTATGGGTCAGTTAGAACATAACAAATTTCTTTTGCCTGAGCAAGTGTTCTTTCAAAGGAATTTTCAGTTCATCAGCTCCCATTATTGGGCCAGTTCGTTATAATGGTCTTTCCCAAGCCCACAGAAAGGATCAGATTCAACAGGTATCACCCTTGATATTCTTTTCGTCAGCAGCTTTTTCATTTACTTCAAAACCACAATGTCCCGGTACCCATAGTAGAGTCACTTCATTGCCTCTGGTCAGTTGCTTTTTGGTATTACGGCACTCCTATGCCAACTGAGATTCCCGGCTGTTTATTATCCTAACATTATTTGGGGCTCGTCTTGTGTCAAATTCAGGAGCATTCTGGAATAGGTGAGTGAAAGCAACACGAATATCTATGCTACTTCAAGAGTTTTCTGAAACTCTATAATTTCCATTCCCAGTCCCTGGAACAAAATCAATTTAAAAAAATTTAATAATTGAAATGGTATTACGTAAATTCTGACACTAATTTGACAATATCAGAATTAGAAAAAGAGAACATAACAACAAGAAAAGTTGTGTGTCACTTGTTATCTCGAGCATTTCGGCCGTCGTCGTTCATTCATTCTCGACGAGTGTTTGGCATCTTCAGAAGATATTCTTTCAGGAGTTGTTCTCGCTAAAATGTCCTGCCTGAAAAAAATTCCTGAAAGAATAACTCCTGAAGATGCCGGAAACGTCGAGAATGAATGAACGACGACGGTCAAAATAGTCGATAAAGAAGTGATATTGAACGATGGCTACGAAAGCCTCAACAAATTCAAGACAAGTTGTTTTCTTTTAATTAAGTGTCATAGTTCTCATAGAGAATTAATAAGAATTCGAAATGTTGGCAATTTTAATAAAAGTTTTTTTGTTCCTTTTTCGCTTTTCACGGTCTCAAGCTGAGAAAACCTTTTGTTGATTAAGTACAAGGTCCATTCCTTACTAAGGGCCGCTTGCCACTATGCTAAATTCGGAACTAAGTCAAGCTCTTAGTCCTACATTAGATGCGCACGCATAATACATGCGAGATATTATTATGCGCACGCATCTGATTTAAAACTAAGATCTTGAATTAGTTCCGAATTCAGCGTAGTGGCAAGCGGCCTTAAGTTAGTAAGAGAGTTACGCTGGGAATGAAAACCCGAATAAGTTTGAGAAAAATACCTTGTTAGCTTTTTATATTTTGTAGCTTATTAGTTAGTTATTTTGGGGCACTATGTATATTATTACTATTATTCTGAACGGGGGTTGTTGTGGCTAGATTTAGCCTTCCGGGAATTTCGACCGCAAGGATCTTTGGTTCTTCACCCAACTTGTTCATTCAAAGCCCAAGGAGGCTGAAAATGGCGTTGATAAATATAACGACATCCTCAAAAGCTTTAGCTATTACCTCATGAGAACTTCCCCATGTGAATGATTCTTTGTTACGCCAGCTCTGAACATTTACGTACCACGTGTTCAGCCATTTCTTCCTCTGTTCCACATACCCTGCAAATTTCGAGAATTCCATAAATTTTTTTGAATGCGCAAGTCTTCAGAGCGTTGTTCTGTTCACCGCTTCCCATTGTTGGACCGCTTTCTTATATTGGACCTTTCCCAGCTCACAGAAAGGTTAAGGTTTTTCATTTCCTTCAATACCACAATGCCCTGATAATAGAATCACTTTATTGCCTCTCTCCAGTTGCATTATGGAATTACACCATTCCCATGTCAGGACACTATGTATAATACATTTGGAAATATGGTAATAACGCTCGATGAACTCCCTGTCTGAAAAGCTACATAAATTCGGCTGGAATTAGGATAATTGCGTCAATTTCGCCAATCGAAGCCCGGAAAAATCCTTCACCGTGAAGTATTCTGCGAAATGTCAATGCGCCGAAGCAGAACAGGCAGCGCCTAACAAGAGAGCGCTTATATCGGTTAGTGTGTACATCAATTTAACGAACGCTTTTTCCGCCGTTTGATCCCGGCCCCAGGGAAAACGTGAAAAATCCCCGCGGAACGTGTCTCCTCGAATAATAACTCATTTTCCGAGGCGATCGTTATGGAAAAATACGCGAAAATGAAAACACACGTTGCTTCTCGCTCGAGAGCGCGTGGAACGTCCCACAGTCCAATTTCCGAAGCAGAATGGAGTGTACTCTCGTTTTTAGTTTGCATCACAAAGGTCCGAATTAGGCACGCTTTTCCGGACTTCAAAGACGAAATTTCACTTGATGCTAATGAGATGACGCGTGTGCTTTGACGCCACGGGAAATCTGACGGGATGTTTTCGCTTGCGGAAGTGGGACGATCGTTCTGGGAGGGGGTTTCCGGGGGATTTGCGTTTTATGATCGGCAAGAGGGGGGTTTGAAAAGAAAACTGGATTCAATGGGGAGATGGGAACGGTAAATTACGTCGTAACAACGGAAACTCAGTATTGATTTCGGTTATGGAGCTGATCCTACACCTGTTCTTCCTTAGATTCCACTAAATTATAATAAAATGACTTGTTGAAACAACTCTATTAGAGGTTGTTGGTGTTTGACGAAAGAACGTTGTCCAAGGGATGTTATTGAAAATTAAAACAAAATAAACTGTTTCCAGCTTGGAGAATGTGTAGGAAATACCTGTTGCGCGAAGAACAGGCACGTCTCAATTTCATCAGAGAAAATATTTTTTCTGAAAAATCTATTCTTTTTATTCTGTGAAAGGAGAATCAAAATGATGAGAAATTAACGTTGATTTTCCAATTACCCAATATGCAATAATGTGAGTTTTTTATTTCATGGAATTTTTTTTTCGTGAGGAGTAGGTACCTTGAAGTATGTTTGAAACTTTGAGGCACACTTTTTGTTTAATTCTTTATTTACGTTCAGTTTCATTCTTTGGTGTATCTAAAAATTTCAAGCATCATAAAACTAGATATTTTTCACAAAAAAAGCAGATTCCATAAAACAAAGAAATATACATGATTGAATTTTGGGTAGATGAAAAATCAAAATTAATAACTTACCACTTTGATGAGATAAAATTAAAACTGTTCATCCCTAACAGAAATAATAAGAACAAAATTTTCAGAATATATATTTCTTTCGATAGAAAATGAGCCTTACTTTTTCTTACAGATTCCATTAAATGAAGAAAAACAACATAACCAAGGAATAAAACAGAAAATGTGTGTCAAAGTGTGTGTCATAAATCAAGATACTTCTAAAAAAAAGGGTTCCCAATTTAGTAGGGAAACGGTTTTGCCCTAAATCAGTCATATTGAAGAAATAATTTCGAACATAATTATCTAATTTGAGTTGGCGATTTCGAACTCTTTGCAGAGTTTATTGCAATTAGTGTTTGGAATTGAGGATATATTGAATGATTTTTGTTGTGTTGGATTTGTGTTTCGTAGCTAATTTCAGTTTTTTTTTGTTAAAAGAATAAAACAAATTGCCTTTCGATATTCTGTGGTCACTGCCCATAATTTTCTTTCACACTTGTTGTTCTTCGTGCATTTTCTGTTCATAATTTTTTTTTTGTAATTTTTTATAAGGCACTACATAACTCAAAATTTACTTCTAACATTTTTCGGTTCATTATTTGAATTTATATACACATATTGTTTATTCTCAAAACTATAACACAATGTAGGAAGAGCGTACCTAATGATGATTCTGTTTTTCTGATAGTAACAGCTTAAATTTATGATACCAGATGGTTTTTTCATGACACAGTCCATGAGACGTAACTGAAAAATTTACAACTAGGTACCTACTTCTTGAGGCCGAATCTCTTCAAACACTGGATGGTAAAAATTTTAGGTTAAATACCATTTATTGCCGGCAATACATATATTGTCAAGTAGGTACTGATTGTAAACTTGTTTCAGATTCAGATTCCTTCGTATTTCATAACACCCTCGAAATTATGTATTTCAACTGATTCGAAATTTTACCAAGTGCTTTGAACTTTTTCCAACTCCTTAAGATTTTTTTCCAACTGCTTCGAAATTTTGCCAACTACATACTTTGAATTTTTTCAATCCTTTTGAAATTTTTTCCAACTGCTTTGAAAATTTTCCAACTCCTTTGAAAATCTTCCGACTGCTTCGAAAATTTGCCAACTTCATTCAACATGGGGGGGATCATCCCTCTCCATTGAGATGAGTGGTCTGTTCTATCATTCCGGAGACACATTTTCATAAACACTTTTCTCTTGTAGCCTTGAAAAAGGAGTGAATTACTGCGAAACGTCAGCAAAAAATTTTGTAGAAAATTAAATGAATACCAATAGGTTGAAATTCCTGTCATCAATCATATTATATATTCAACATGGTTGCAAACAGGGACAGATTGCATATACTTCTCAGTCTCAAATATGTGAATCAGGAAATCACTTATTTCTTCATTTATTACAATATCTCTCATTAATTTTTCTCAAATGCAAAACCTTAAAATATAATCACCTACTTTTTTGAGTTAGCAAGACAGAGACCCCAGTCTGCAGATTCAGCCCATATGAAAAAATGTCAGACCTGTGACAAACTTGTGCTAAAGTTGGAGTATTTCGTGATAAGGGCCAGTTAATAAAGAAAGTATACTGTCTATTGTCATTGGCGTAACTGGAGTTTGGTCATTTCTGCTCTTATTATATCGAGAAAATTTTGTATTATATACTTATACAGGGTGTACCAAGGTCGACGGCCTATTAGGCGTTTCTGGAGAACTAGACCTATTTGAAATCTGAAAAGTGGGATTATGTTATTATTTGACATTATCTACCGATTTAAAATATTCTTGGAGCCTGACCACTTTCAGTTATACAGGGAGTGAAAAAAATTTTTTCAAGAATTTTTTTTTTCTTTTTTTTTTGGTTTCGAATTTGATAAAGTATGCAATTCTGAATACATTCGTGCTCGAATCGTTACATTCGTCAGAATACTTTCCAAGATATCGAGAAAAAACTGAAGAAAAAAGGGAGATAAGAGTATTCGGTATTATGTTTGTTATTCCTAACCTAGATATCGTAAGCACAAACCGTTTTCACATTTCTGAAGGCGAAGAATGTGGAAATATTGTACATTTTCAGAATTTTGAAAAACCCGTCACAGGGTGTTCCAAATGTTGATTCAAAACTTGGGATCAAGATTGACCCATAACTTTTGTTTTTCAAATTAGAACCCTATTTTTTTATGATTGCGTTGGATTGTGCGAAGAAAAGTGATGATTATGTTCTAATATGTTAATGCTCCTAAAATTAATATTTCTTGAGTTATTCAGAATTTCCTGATTTCATGTCGTACGTACCGTCAAATTCATGAAATCTATTTCATATCAACAATGACCTTGGTCATAGAAGATAAATTATTCGAATAACTCACTAGTGACTACCTCTCTTTTCTGCATTCATTCATCATTGTTGATATAAAACAGATTTCATGAATAAATTAAAAAATCCTAAATAACTCAAGAATTAGTAATTTTAGGAGAATAAACATGTTAGAACATTATCATCATTTTTCTTCGTTTTAATTTGAAAAACGAAAGTAATGAGCCAATCTTGATCCCAATTTTTGAACCAACATTTGGAACACCCTGTGACAGGTTATTTAACATTTTGAAATCGTAAAATATTTCCACAGTCTTCGCCTTCAAAAATGTGAAAAAAGTTTGTGCTTACGATATCTAGGTTAGGAATAACAAACATAATACCGAATACTCTTATCTCCCTTTTTTCTTCAGTTTTTTCTCGATATTTAGAAAAGTATTTTGACGAATGCAACGATTTGAGTACGACTGTATTCAGGATTACATACTCTATCAAATTCGAAAACAAAAAACTGAAAGTGGTCAAGCTCCAAGAATATTTTAGATCGGTAGATAATGTCAAACAATAGTAGGTATAGTCCCAATTTTCAGATTTCAAATAGGTCCAGTTCTCCAGAAACGCCTAATAGGCCGTCGAACTTGGTACACCCTGTATACTCGGTTCGAATGATCACGAGCCAACATTGCCAGGAAATGTCCAAATTTTCACCTATGCTTACTAACATGATGTTAAATTTGAGTTGATACCTCCAAGATTACGGGTCCTATCGTCTTCACCAAAAAGCGACTAACAATCGCCTATAAACTCCGGTAATAGAATAAGTTATAGTGCTTGTTGAAAACGCGCAGAAGGCAATGAACAAATTTCCAATAGAATTCGAATCGTCTTTTTCCAACCAAGAAATGGGAGAAATAGCATGTTCGGACTCGCAATCTCCCCGCAATCTTTTAGCGTGCGGGCCATCTAAAAACCGTTTTTCTCAATAAAAGCGCCGGATCGTTCCTCATTGTCATGGCGCTTCTGATAATCGGATACGGGAGTCTACGCGAAGTTTTCATTAAACCAATTTCGGTAATTGATAGACGATGGATCGATTTTAGGGAAACCCGATTCCAGAATCTAGGACATGCCCCCTAGCCCCTCTTCCTTGTGTCTATTGCGTGGGAGGGACTGACAGGAAATCTTTACGTTCGTGACTTCAACTTGAGTGACTTTATGTTACTTTGTTGTGATATCCAGAAGCTAGGATTTCAAGGTTCCCGAATAAAGTTTGGTCAAGTTTAGAAACAGTTACGCTAAACGGTATTGAATGAATTTTTAATTTATTTTTCATGTTGATGAGCCTGTAATTGGAGCAAGGGGTGGTCAGTAAAAGGTTCATAGTTGGAATGAATGGGTTTGTCCATCGTTGTCAGAAATAGAAACAAATATGGAGCAATTCCTAAGACTTAGGGTGGGTTTCACAAAACTTTGATTGCCCTATCAAGAAGCTTACTTAAATTCGAACCAACCGAATAATCTCTTCATTAGAGATATCAACGAATGTCGATTGTTCTAATCAACTTGGCAGTTCTTGATCGGACAATCAAATTTTTGTGAAACCCATAGGTGCAGACTTGTAATAAGCGACTGAAACTCTTCTGAAGATAAAATGATTATGGTGCAGTGTTAATCATGCCTGGTTGAATAAGTCGACCCACTTTCACAAGCCGGTATTCACAGGATACCTTGTGACTGCGGCGAAGTTTATATTGGTACAACAAAACGGAGTATCAATACGAAAATTTCGAATTATAATTTTTAGCGTATTAACAATCAACAAGTCTGTTTACTGTTTGACAGATGATAGATCAGAGCAAAAAAAGCGCATTCTGAACTGAAGTTTTTTCAAAGTCATTATATTCGAACAGATGATAGTATTGTAGACTGATTATTTTTGCTCAGAATGAAATTAAATTGTCAATATATCGAATGGAACATAACATTCAATAGATTCTTAGAGACAAAATGCGCAAAGTTCTCAAAACACGGTAACAGACCTATTTGGATGACATTCATTTTTCGATGCCAGTACATAGATATCCATGAATATCGAAAGAATCCGCCACGTATTGAGCCAATTTCCGGTTTGTTTGGATTCGAGTACGATGGATAGTTGATAGTTTAAAAGGGGTAACAGTCCACTGCGACCTTATGGTCTATTGTGCCCCCTGACAAAGCTTTACAGCTCGCCTTCCAGTCCCAGAGATCTTATGAAATCCAATATCTCGGAAGGCTTCAGTGAGGCCAATTCCTCACTCCTACAGGTCTCTTGACCAAAGCCTTGTTTCCTTTGGCTTACAGTGCCAAAGTATTTTGTGACTAGGTGAATAGGAGTTTCTTCCTCCTCCCCACAGAATCTACACTCGTCAGTGTCTGATACGCCCATTCTCAGCGAGTGCTTTCTGAGGCGAAAATGCCCTATAAGAAAGCCAGTGAGGAGGTGTAGTTGGTTTTTACTGAGATCCAAATATCTTTTGGATCTTGCAGTTTCAAAATTCCGAAGGAACTTTTTGGAGTGATCCAACCCTGGGAGATTCTGCCAGAGTGTTTCTTTTTTAGTTTTCTCCTTCTCCAGAAACCCTTTCTTATAGGTACATTTTCCTAAACCACAGAAAGGTCGTAGATTTCCGCTAGCGAGATTCATTTTTCCGTTTCAGAGCATCTCTTGATTCAACGTTAGAAAGTAACTCTTGTATTTCTGAGTACGGTTCAAGTTCTAGGCGAATGATAAAATCGGTAAGTACCTTATATGTATGTTGATCAGACAAATGACGAATGTTACTCCGATTTGATCATCGTTTTAAAAAGAAAGAATGAACGAAAGGTAAGTTATCAAAACGCCATTGTTCTGTTATCACGTAGCTTGTCCTATGCTGTCTGAAAATGCTTGGTAAATGCCTTCTTAGATGCTCTCAATTGCCTTCTTAATTATTTTAGCTCATAAGTCACATGAATTACGATTCATTAAATAACCTTCGACGTTCCGCACTTTTTGAGTTCCTCTGATGTTTTTTTTTATAGAATTATCTAAGCCAGTGTGTTCTTTCTTCGCACGTGGACATTTTTCTTCTCCTAAATGCTGATTGTGTGAATTATTATTATCAGAAATTCTTGAGAATTGTGAGACATCATCAATTCAGATACTGATGAATTTGTTTCTAACAGCCTTGTTGGAGGGAGGCAGACTTGACGAATTCTTTGGAGAGAGGCAACCTTAACAAACTATTCCGGAAAAATTAACACAAATACTTGTAAGGTTATGGGAAATTGTGTAAACTTATAGCCCCACGTATGGGTGCCATTTGTGTATGGTTAAAAGTAAATTGAGTAAGGTAATGATTTAACACTAAATACCCCAGCTAGTCAGAACATGAAACCACCTTACACTTATAAGAGGTAAAAGGAGATAGATAATATGCTTCTACTTTGGGTAATGATAATCAAAAGTTGAACAGTCGAGATTTATACCTCTCTGATGACAAGAGCTAATTACAATATCTACTATTACAAATTGAAACATAAAAACATGAGGACAAGAATATCTACAATTATGAACAATTCGTTAGATACTTCATTCATGAGCGTTCTTCGTTCTTAGTTAACTTATCTTATTAGAATAATGCCATATAAGGGAAATGATTATTCCTCGACTTCTTCCAGAGTTGAGATGCAGTAGACTTCCAGTTCTTTTCCAACCAGAATGATGAATGTTCGACTTCTCACAGCTGAAATTCTTGAATCTCCAGAAAGACGTTGTAATTCTTCCAGAAAGAACGGTGTTGCAGGAGGTGAAGGTTCAATTCCCTCCAAAGGGAGGCGTTGAGGGTCTAATTCCCTTCAAGGAAAGGTGCTGGAGGTTTGAACACTTCCAAAAGGTATTGAAGGCTTGGCTCCTTCCGAAAAGTAGTTGAAAGTGTATCTCCCTCCAAAAGGTACTGAAAGCTTAGCTGCCTCCAAAAAGGTGCCGGAGGTTTAGCTTCCTCCAAAAAAGTGACGGAGGCTTAGCTCCCTCCAAAAAGGGTGAAATATGAACAAAATGTGTGTTGAGTTTTCAAGTTAAGTTGTTAGAGGGAGCTGTCGTTAGAATTAAATTTATTTTTAACTGTAAACAGTTATTGTAATAACTCACAGTTTTTTCTCAGAGTTTACCACAAATTGTATTTGTTGAATAAACTCATATCTATCTATCTATCTATCCAAAAAGGTGCCGGAGGCTTAGCTCCCACCAAAAAGGTTATTAAAAAAACACTTGCATCAGTTTTTTGTATCGGCAAGCTTCCACAATTCCCCGAGATCTCTGATAATCTTAGTTCACATAAAAATATTCAAGAAAGGAAAAATGTCCACGTGTTCACTGAAACACTGGCAGAGAAAAAGCGTACTTCACTTCACATGAAACATATGAACTATTAGCAAAGATGAATATATGGTTGTCTGATCAACTTTGTACTCACCGATATTTATTGATCGCCATAGCTAAAGTAATTCACTCGAGATTGAGAGAACAAAACCACAGCCTCTTCAGATGCAGTGCGAGAATAACGTGATATCAAAAAATGGCATTTATCTAAACAGAAATGTAAGAGGGTTTCATGGGTAACTTTACATAATCAGCACTCTCGTAAGAATTTAACATCACAGTTTATTTATTTATTTTTTTGCGGATAACCTTTTTGTTAATTGACCGTTTTGTCATTGTCTTTCATAATCATGGACTTTTCATGTTATGTTTGAATGCGATTACTCCCTCCGAATTGATTCAATACCACATCTAGTGGGAAGGCAAAGTGCTGGCTAATCTTGAGATCTTGAACACATATTCGTCATATTCACTGCTTAAGGTCGGAGTAATTTCGGGTATTTCATAATTCGGATGTCGTAACGGTATACGAGAAAGCCCGAAGGAGTAATTTTAGACGAGGTCATCCTTTTTTTTCACGAGACTCCCGATCGTAGCGTCCAATCGATTTTCCATACATTTTCCGCGGTTTTCCAACGTTCGACCGAACAGGTACACGGTTTCCCCATTAATTTCGCCAGAAAAATTACACACTCTCCCGTTTTTACGACGTAAATTCCAAAGGTTATGGCAGACGGTGCTAGTGCTAGGGTCTGCTCCTCTCCTGTAACGCAAGATGACGGCTGTCTCCAGCTCGAACAAAGGCACTTTTGGAAATCCCAGCTGCTCCGGTGGGAGGCTGACTGACAGCTGTCACGGGAAATTCTGGAAAAAATTACGCGATTTGATTAAGCGAGCTGTACGTGTGTCGTATAGAGGGAAATGAAATCGGTGCCGGATTTCCATCGTTCGGGAAAATCCGATCGGAATAACGGGCTGCAAATTGGTTGCCTGCTGCGAATCGGTTCTGAAGAGTTATATGTTTGTCATGGGGATTTGGAGAGTATTGGGTTGCGGAAAAATTACACAACTTTCGTGTTGTTTGTTATTTTTCTCGAGATTTCTGAGGTTTTACCTCCAGTCTCTGGAACAAAACCAACTGAAATTTTTTATTGTAATCGTGAGCGTTCAACCTTTTTCTCAATGGCATTTGAAGTCGAAAAGAGTAACTTTCCAGCACGCAACTATTAAAAAATTAATTGAATCTAAGAGCTACATGAAAGTAGTGCATGACTAATTTATATTGAAAATAATAGTATCGGTGTAGGTGAATATGAATTTCGATGTATGCCATTGCAAGGGGGGGGCACGCAGTTGAAGATGTGAATTTTGGTTACGAAAAACTTCATGAGGTAGAGGGATTCTATTTACGGGAACAATTTGATTTATTTTTGGAAAAGTGGAAAAAATTTACAGAACTTCTGCGGGAGCTTTATCATGGTTCTCCAAGTTTTTGTGAGTCCGGTTTCAATGATTCGACATGGATTCTTTCTTTTGATATGAAACTCAGTAGATGGTCACAAAATGAAAACATTTTGGCCGGATATGAAGAAGATTTGAGATGAAATATAAGAGCAACTTATTTTTCAGGGCCTTGAGAAAGGGAAAAAGCTCAATAGCCAAACCGCCGGCATTGGCCACATTCCTTCAAAGTGCCAGCGAGTGTTGGACTTTAACCAACTAAAAAAAACCCTTCTCAGCTGCTTGGGTGGAACCCCAAGAAAACCGATTCCATCCAGGTAACTTGTTTAATCCGCTGGAACACCAAACACTATGGTATTATTCAGCATAGCATGTCTAGGTAAGCTCACTCCTGCCCTGAAATTTTGATTCGGAGCTTGCCAACTATCTCGAAGTGACCCAGTGCACAGTTATCGTTGGAGGACTGTTCACTTATTTGACTTCCCGTTCCGGATATCCCCAGAAAGGATTTGGTTTCGTGTAGTCAGCTTGGTGATTCGCTTGGAATTGCCATGACTTTCATTATTTCTTGTTTACTTCTCCTTTGCTTCTTTTCTGGAACATACTCAACCTATGTTGTTAGGCTATCATATTAGGGAAAGGGCATATGATCATTCTTGATTCCGTTGTTTGTCCCAAGAACATGGTTCTCAGTATCCATCACAACTACTTAAGCTCGCACACCACAACAAGGTGATGACCAATCGTGCAAGTCAATCAAGAGACCTAGCTTTCAGAAGGTTAACTGTTGAATGCTGGCAAACGTAAACAAATAAGTAGGTATAATAATGGTGATATTTGAATTCAGGTTGAAGATTTGCATTTTTATCATTGAAGAAGGGAAAGAAGGTGGGGTACGTTTTTCTTGTCACGGCTTGTGTTAAAAATGGCTGTGGAAATGTGGAAAAAAGTCTGTGACATGAAGAACAACACCAGAAAGATGAAGAGCTGCCCAAACCCAACTATCACCAAGAGCCTGAAAACCTGGAAAGGGCCCCAACAGAGCTTAATTCTTTTGATATGTAAGATATCTGAGTTGAGAGAATGTATCTTCGGAAAGTAGTGCGAAAGGTACCAGGCTGCAGTCATAGGACTTTATTCAATTTAAGTCTCAAATTCATTATGAATACAATAAAGAACAAGAAAAAAACAATAGATTTCAATCGTTTAGTGAAGCCTTTTACTTTGAAAAATAAGCAGCATCTCATGAATTGATTGATGATTTGAAGGCATCTTATGAAGTCAGTTTTAATTTGCTATAGTCTAAGATCCCAGGACCCGCAGACGTTATTTATTTTCGAAGTAACAAATTTCACAGTATAGATAGTCTTATATGGGTTTAATAGTGTGTGTGCATACTCGCTAGCTTGGCTAGGCGGCCCGTTCACACGTAGCAGACAGAAAAGATAAAAAAAAACATACCAAACTTTTCTTAAATTCGAAGAACTGATTTTTATATATGTCACGCAGAATATTATAAAAAATAAATATTTCATATTGCCAGACTGTTTCCGTGGGCCGTAATTCCTCCCAGACGCTTTAAATTTCAATAAAAAAAATCACAGAAACATTGTTGCGGGATGACCGGATTCAGCACTTTTGTTAAATTCGAAGCACTGATTTTCATATATGTCACGCAAAATACTATAAAAAATAAATATTTCATATGGCCAGACCGTTTCCGTGAGCCGTAATTCCTCCCAGACGCTCTAAATCTCATTGAAAAAAAGAACTTTTCTTACATTCGAAGTCTTCTACCTTTTGTGGAAAGCCGGACCAATCCCAAGGGCCAAACATTCTGCCAGACACAATTAAAATTTTATTAGGTCCCTAGAAACTATTAATTTTTTTGCCTACAAAGTGTATGTTTTCAACATCAAATTATGGAAATGACAATTTATTATTATTTTTATAACGGGAATCGAAAAAAATAATTTTTTTCATTAGTATCTTAATCTTAATCTTCATTGTCAGCTTCACTCGATGGTTAATTCGTACCTGGCGTTTTACAATAATTTTATTGATAGAGGTTTCGTAACTATGGGTTCTGTCCAAATTTCGTCAAGTTGGAAGAACCAGCCTTGTGGGCCGTATTTCCTTCCATACGCTTTATAGGCAAAAAAATTAATAATTTCTAGGAACCTAATAAAAATTCTGATTGTGTCTTGCAGAATATTTATACCTTGGGATTGGTCTGGCTTTCCACAAAAGGTATTTAAATAATCCCACAAGGATTATATTCAAAATTGAAGACTTCGAATGTGAGAAAAACTCATTTTTTTAAAATGAAATTTAAAGCGTTTGGGAGGAATTACGGCCCACGGAATCGGTCTGGCAATATGAAAATTCATTATTTATAATATTCTGCGTGAAATATATGAGAATCAGTGCTTCGAATTTAACGAAAGTGCTGAATCTATCCATTTCACAACAATGTTTCTAATTGTGATTTTTTTTATTGAAATTTGAAGCGTCTGGGAGGAATTGCGGCCCACGGAAACGGTCTGGCTATATGAAATATTAATTTTTTATACTATTCTGCGTGACATATATAAAAATCAGTGCTTCGAATTTAACAAAAGTGCTGAATCTGGCCATTCCGCAACAATGTTTCTAAATGTGATTTTTTTATTGAAATTTAAAGCGTCTGGGAGAAATTACGGCCCACGGAAACGGTCTGTCAATATGAAATATTTATTTTTCATAATATTCTGCGCGACATATATAAAAATCAGTTCTTCGAATTTAAGAAAAGTTCGGTATGTTTTTGTCTATCTTTTCTACCTGCTACCTGTGAACGGGCCGCCTAGCCAAGCTAGCGAGTATGCACACACACTATTAAACACATATAAGACTATCCATACTGTAAAATTCGTTACTTCAAAAATGAGTAACGTCTGGGGGCCCTGCGATCTTACTCTACTACTTTCGAAGTCTCATAACAAATTTGAGGAGCAATATTCTCATTTCATTGATTGGTTTGATAGTAAAATGGGTATGCGTCACCACATTGATGTCAATCAAACTTGGAAAGTGATACTAAAATCTCCCAGCTTTCCTAAAATACTACTTTCGAAGCGCCTCCACAGGAGCGCACGTAAATTGGTCACCTCCATTACGGCCATCAATTCCATGGTTTCAACTGCAAAGAATGCCTGTACTTTCCTACGTACAGACATTTACGATGTTATTCAATTAAGTTTTTATATAGGGGGTAGTATTTCATGCCGCTTCGGACATTGGGGGGCTGGGGGAAGAGCCAGGGTGGATCGTTGGGTATAAAATATCCCCGATATTGGCGGTCCGCACCAAAAACGTAAATTATAGTGCGACGTGCGACGTATGGGCAGCAATTTATGTCCATGCTCTAGATAACTTGGAACGGTGAAAAACGTACTTTTTGTTATTTGAGTGAGGCAGGAATTCCATTAGGATACCCGAGGGACTGGCCCCATGATAGGGATGCCTCATATTCAGGATCTGATGGAATTCGATTCGGATCAGTTTCGGTCCTTAATAGTTCAGTTCAGTGTCCGGAATCAGTTCAGCGATAATCAGACCTCGGAAATTTGCAGAGGGATCGAATATATAAGTGAAATTTTATTAGCTCTACCTAAAGATCTTTGGAATAATCACTTACATACACCACTTAGAATCCTTGTTATTCATTATGGTATTTTCTTTTATCACAGATAATTATTTGTTGCTACAACCTCGCCTGAAGAACTTTTTTCAACCGTTATATCCTCTTATATCTTTATATTTATTTTCAAATATTCAATTTTATTCATGTTAAAATAGATTTCATTGCAATCATTGATTTGGAAAATAATCACGGTTTCAAAAAGAATCTTGATGGTATACGTGGATATGTGTATTCCTGACAAAATTCATGGTATTCCGTTTATCAATGTTAACAAATGTTAGAGTTGTTCATCTTGGAAATTTTTTTTTTCAAGATTGTATCTACTTCAAAAAAGGCAAAGAAAATATTAATCTGAAAAAGAGCTATTCGGGAACAAGCTAATCCATGGTTGACATGACTTGACAAATTACATATTGAATGATCAAACGGTAAGTTTCTTGCTAGTACCTACAACTATCAGAAATTTTAATTTTTCTTGAATAGCATTTAGAAGATGTACCATTGACAGTAAAAGATATCACAAATTATTTTCCAATACAATGGATTTGCCAGCTCATTACTCCAGAAGCGTGCGGCAGTGGCCAGACCATAACTATCCACGACGTTTGATAGGCCATAAAGGGAAATTCCTTGGCCGGTCAGATGTCTGGATTTCTCATGTGATCACGAAATCGATCCCAGAAACAGTCAAAATCAAGCAATTTGGGACACCCTGTATAGTACATCAGTGACGAAAGCTGAAGAATTGAGTGACGGCTGCTCAGCACGTAAAGAATAGCTTTTTTAATTTTTTTTTTAAATTTATATTTATGCCTATGTTTATAGTTAACATACGGATATGTCTGTGTTGAGCATCATTGAAGTCTCATTCTGTAATTTGACAAGGCATGTCAACTATTCCGAGGATTGCCGAAAGTGAGCGAACCATCCCCTGCTTACGAATCACGTGTGAAATAAAGGATAACTGAATAAATCACAAAACTCTGATGCCTGCTCGGTTTTTCATTGTATGAAGGAATTATTGACGTATGTACCTTTTTAAAAAGCTGATGAAACAGGAAAGTTTTTCCTTACATTTGTAAGTGTACCAAGTTCATAAAACTTTTTTCAATTATCTAATTGTGAATTAATTTTCTCAAGTAATGATAACCATTTCTCCAGCTTTCAAAAAAATATTTATTGAATATTCTGGGTCAAGTAGTTTTTTACAAAATTCATTATATTCGATAATAAAGGAGAAAATTTCAAAAAAGTTGAACCATAGATCATCGGACTATGCTTCACTCTACGTGATTAGCTGCAAATGATGTCTAGTTTATCCTCTATGAAGGATAACGTCAAATTCCAATAACGCTGTATATCTCAGTAGATTACATTTTTTTTGTGTCTCTATGCTAATCCCATAGTTTAATTATTTTCTATTTCGTTTCTTATTTCGGAATTTTCCTAGCTATCCAACTTATGTAAATTGAGGAAACACTAATAAACTTAGCAAATTAGACTTTTGCCTGGAAATAATTGTTGGAGTTCGGTAAACTGTTTCAATAATTTCTTTAGGCCTCTAAGATGAGTAATTTTGCCCCAATTTCCCAGTGGAGCCTATGTCTTGACGTATGAAAAACCTCGAAATTTTTGGACTCTTAGGTTTTACTGGAAGAGCTCCTAAACTTTATCGAAAACATTGTTATATTCAAAGTGTTCAGCATTCAATTCTGCTCCTAAAAAGTACTACGAAATTATATTTTGAAAGAGTAGTTCCATAGAAATCATCCGTCGAAATATGCCAAATTTTTACACTTTTTGAAAAAGCACATTTTTACTATAAAACGTGAAATATCTATGGAACTACGAGCTTAAGAATAAAATGTCTTAGAATGACAGTTGTAGACCATCATATTGTGTAAAAAAAACGCAACCACGCCCCTCCAAACCACAATCTTTAATCTCGTAGTAGCTCATCCTGCTGATCATTTAATCGTAGCTAATGCTGTTGAAGTTTATCAGAAGTCTCATGATTATGTGGTTATTGTTGGGGAGGACACAACCCTTTCTGTAATTTGGACTGCTCCAGACCCTATGTGTACCAACATTTTCTTACTAAAGCCTGGCAAAGGCAAGCATGGTAATATTGTCTATTCTCCCTGTTCTCCAAGTTCTATTCTTTTTCGAAAAACAACATATTATTCCTTCATGTTTTAGTGGCTGGGACACTAAGTCATCATTTCTCGGTAAAGGACAACTGAAATTCCTAAAGACGTTGGAAATCAACTAAATGAATTATAATAACAAACGTGGGACTCATGAACTGTTAACTAACAATACGACTCATTATTAACTAAGAACAATATATTTATTACATATTGTTATAACCTGTAAATACGTTCTTAGCGCTGATTCAGTTTGGGAAAAGACGCAAGATTAAATGAGTTTTTGATTAATAATTTCTCAAACATCTCGTACCGCAATACATTTAATTGCTCGAAATCATTTCTATAAAGGGCTGCTATGCATTTCTTCCCTGCCTCGTCGACCTTATCTGCAGGAGCATTAGACTTGCTGAACAATTCTGCTGCTTCTAGAAGGTTCATGTTGATTTCCAACGTCTTTAGGAATTTCAGCTGTTCTTTACCGAGAAATGATGACTTAGTGTCGCAGCTATTGAAAGCATGAAGGAATAACATGTTGTTTTTCGAAACAGGGGAAATCTTGTAGTGCAAGGGAGAATAGACAACATCGTCTTGCTTGCCTTTGCAGGGTTTTAGTAAAAGAATGTTAGTACACATAGGGACTGGAGCTGTCAAAATCACAAGAAGGTCAGTGTCGTCCCCAAGAATAACCACCCACTTAAGCGACTGCTGAGCAACAGCACTAGCTACGATTAAATGATCAGCATCCTCAGCAGGATAAGCTACTGCGAGATTAAACATTGTGGTTTGGAGGGGTGGGGATACGTTTCTACACACAATATGATGGTTTACAACTCTAATTCTATGAAATTTTGTTCTAAAGCTCCTAGTTCCATAGATATTTTAGGTTTTATAGTGAAAAAAAATTGTTTTTTCAAAAAGTGTAAAAATTTGCCATATTTGGACGTATGATTTCAATGAAACTACTTGTTCAAAATAAAATGTAATGGTACGAAATTTGGGCAAAACTCAAAGTACTCTTATTAGAGGCCTAAAGAAATGATTAGAACAGTTTCCTGAACTCCACCAATTATTTTCAGGCATACCATTTTTTTAAGCTAATTTGCTTGGCCTATAATCTGTTCACGCAGCCTTCCCGTAACCCTAAATTCTCTACCCATCTAAACTACTCCAAAGCAGTTCGGTTCTGAACCGAACTACCCTGAACCGAACCGAAACGTCATAATGGGTCGGAACGTAGGGATGATCATTGTGATGGAATGGGGAACAATCAGAATCTACATTGTCAACGAGATCGCTGCGGAATCCGCAGAAATCCGGCCGCGTTTAATTGTCCCCCGGTCTATAAAGGAATCCCGAAGCACCTTATCCATACCACTCGACAAGCTATCATGCCAGAGACAAGTCTCACCCTTTACCGTAGTTTATCAACATCAAAAGTGAAGCGGAAGTGTAAAAGTTTGTCATATTTGGACGTATAATTTCAATGAAACTACTTGTTCAAAATATAATGTCATGGTACGTTTCAGAAGCGGAATTTAATGCTGAATACTTTTGAATATAACAATGTTTTTGATAAAGTGTTTCGTTTAGGAACTATTCGAGAAAAACCTAAAGTAGTCTAAACATTTCGAGGTTTTTCGAACGTCACGACACTGGGAAATTGGGGCAAAACTCAAAGTACTCTTATTAGAGGCCTAAAGAAATGATTAAAACAGTTTCCTGAACTCCACCAATTATTTTCAGGCATACCATTTTTTTAAGCTAATTTCCTTGGCCTATAATCTGTTCATGCAGCCTTAACGTAACCCGAAATTCTCAACCCATCTAAACTACTCCAAGGCAGTTCGGATCTGAACCGAACTACTCTGAACCGAACCGAAACGTTATAATGGGTCGGAACGTAGGGATGATCATTGTGATGGAATGGGGAACAATCAGAATCTACATTGTCAACGAGATCGCTGCGGAATCCGCAGAAATCCGGCCGCGTTTAATTGTCTCCCGGTCTATAAAGGAATCCCGAAGCACCTTATCCATACCACTCGACAAGCTATCATGCCAGAGACAAGCCTCACCCTTTACCGTAGTTTATCAACATCAAAAGTGAAGCGGAAGTGTAAAAGTGTATACAGCCGGGTCCTTCTTTTTAATTTCCGGAGCCCGCCTCCAGCACTTAGCGAGAGGAGTTGCTTTTGCGAGGTTGTAATTACAAGTGTATCTTTCTCCCGCTTGCCGCTTCCTCCCGCGGCGTCGGATCTCTTCATCCGTCACACCTGTTTTCGTGTTCCGGTAAAAAGTTGAAGCTCTAAATCAACTCGTCAAGATTTTCTTGCTCCCGGATTTCCCTCCCATTGGAGGACTCGGTTTCCGTTTTGATTTATTGACCCGCATCGCGGTACAGTCCGGGGAAGTTTTCTGGAGCTTTTCGTTTCTGACTTCTAGGAATGTATGTCCGCTCCTTCTTCAAGAGATATTTTTAGACAGTGGAAGTTCACATTTCTTTATCGATTCATTGTTTTCGATTTTCCACCATGCCTAACTGAACCTGGCTTTACGGTTTTCAAGTAGACGTTTTTGAAGGGATAAATTTATGAAGGAAGACTGTAAACATCTTTCATTTACTGATTGCTAGATTACCTAGATTATTCATGCATCCATTAAGTCTAGAAGTTGCTTCTCCAGATTACAACTATTCAACCTCATCTCATACCAGCTACTCCGTTCAGGTCTTTTGTGTTACTTATGACAAAGAGCAACTTGTTCTTTCCAGCATGGTCTTTCAGGCCTATCATTTTTCTTACGGTTCGAAATCACTCGAAGCAACTGCAAGTACTTGAAAACTCTGGCAAATTAACGTCTAGGCGTCTAGCTGTAAGTGCTCGAATAGTCTGGTACTAATAGGTACTTTCGATTGATACTTAATGAAGGCGCACATCTGATATTACCCATTTTCGTGGATTTCCTTTTTTATGTGTGAAAATAAAGAATGAAATGAGTCTCAACTGCATGTAAAGTGGACGATGGTTCGAAAAGAGTACCTAACTCCATCTTACCCTACCTAACTCGAACTGATTCAAATAGTCCACTTCACGTGGTCGTAAATATGGACGTGTTAAACTCAAATAACCACCGTGACTTTGATTTGTTAGAAGCACCCGTACTTTGAGATAGCAAGTTTAAACGATCCATTTCACATGGACGATTAAACTGGTATTAACGCTGCTTCTTGAAGGCTCCTTGAAAACCCACATTTTAAGATGGCAACTTTAAATTGTCCGCTTCACATGGACGATTAAACTCGTATTAACGCTGCTCCTTGAAGACTTCTGGAGCATCAACATCTTTGGATAGTAAGTTTAAAACGTCCACCCCACGTGGACAATTAAATCTGTCTTAACGCTAATATTTGGAGGCTTCTGGAGAACCTACATTTTGAGATAACAAGTTTAATTGGTTCTCTCCCCATGAAAGTATACGATTAAACTATTTATTTGATTGTGTTTAAAGGTGGTTCACACAGGATAATAGACTTCAGGTACAAAACAAATGTAGCTGGACACTTATGGCCAACATGGGTTATTTGTATATGGAATATAATATGCATACGCATACGTTTTTCTTCTTACGAATTGAAAATCTTACAATAATTGCTGACATCGCCACACTGCCCATTTCAACTTTCTCATGTCACTCAAACGTCAGCATCAATTATAATTACAGACAAAGCCACATTATTAAAATGAACACTTTCTTTAAAACAATTTGAAAATTTTCTTCAACATGGTTCTATTTTTTGCACTGCGGCTCACGAATGTGGAAAAAAAGAGGATGAGCGAGAAAAAAAACAACAGCCGATTTCAGGCTCACATGGTTCACACACCTAAAAAGGTTTCAATCAAGACATTATAGACAAGAGTCACATTATATCACTAATCGACAGTATTATTGATCTAAACACAAGTATTATTGGAGTGAAGGACACACGGTGTACTAGATTTTACTTAAGTATGATACCTTTTTGATATCAAATGTTCAACAAAAACAAATTCTAATCAACTGATACTAAATAAATTTCAATGAGGTGCTATAGAAAAATTCAAGCTACACAGGACCTTACTGTCACGGGCTGTCATACCAGTATCCAAGTTGAAACTATTTTCTAATTGACTTAATTTTCTCCAGCCATGCAGGATCTCAGATTCATGGGCTATTATACAAACGTCCAAGTTGAAACTGAGTTGTGATCAACTCAAGGTTCACCAGCCACAAAGGACTATGCAGTTGCAGGCTATCATGTAAACGTCCTAATTTCCAATAAACTGCGACTTTTCTAAGCTACACAGGACATCACTCACGGGCTTAAAATACCAATATCACCAGTTGAAAACAAATTCTTTACACCGACCACAATTTCGAACCGTGGAAATCATTTGATTCCTTTGATATAATCCATTACAGCAGAATTTCTAGATGGATGCACCTTAATGTTTTCAACAACTATCGGTCAGATGGGGCTGTAACATACCACGACTCTCTATAATGACATTTCTTGGAGATCTGCCACATCAAATGGAGTGATAAATCACCCCAAAAGGAATATAGCAAAAGTTTTCTATAGGCTTCGAGTCAATTTAGCGAAAATCGGAGAGAACATAGAGGCCACACGTAAATCACGATATATTCCAGAAAAGGAATAGAAAATCACCGTTGATCCGGCCAGGTGAATCCCCGGCAGGAAAAGTTTCTCCATATATCACCGAAGACGCGGGCCGAAGAATGAAAATCTCCAAACTGTCCCCATTCACTCCAAATTATCGATTTTCATTTAAGAAGGAAATTCAGACTTCATATTTCACGCTTATTGTTATCTGCCTCCAACAGAATTTTCCCGATTTCCCGAAAAACCCGGTGCGACGCGATAGCCTTATCAGGGGGCGGGGTGAGATCACAGAAAAGTGCGGGAAATGAAGTTCTTCTTCGATAAATAGGCATTTAAATTTCATAAATCAGGGGTAATTGCTTGTACCCTCGGCTTTGAGATGGGCGCGATGATGATGAGACGGCGATTTAATGGTTCCAGAGTTCGTTGAACATCTTCGGGAAAAAAGGAGGGGCGGTTCTGAAAAGAAGCATCGGGGATGCTATTATGAGCGGATCCAATTTTCGGATTTAATAAACGCTGAGAGGAACTCTCCGGACATATATTGGGAGAGATTGTGGAATGCCACTCGGGAATTTCAGCGGGAAAACCTGCGAATATGGCAATTGATTATTTCCACGTCGATTATTTCTTCGTCATTACCAGTTTTCATACTTTTTATAATCCAGCGCTAGCCGTGTACCTGATCCATTTTCGTTCCAGGTAGAAAAGTGAGCTGTTTCGGAAATTATCATACTATATGAACACAAAATTTTGTTCCGAGTCTCAGTTGGGAAATATCTTAAGGTCTCAATCAGAACTTTTTAGCCAAGAATCTCTCATCGATATAAAATATTATTGTTAGAAACTTTTTATCGTTCTGAATAGTGAAACCACACATCAACTGCTAACGAACAAATTTTAATCAAATCCTTACAAACAAATCCTAATCAACTTAACGTTCTCCATCCACACAGGACCTAACAGTCACGGGCTATCATACCAACGTCCAAGTTTAAACCAAGTTCTAATTAATTTAACGTTCACCGACAACACATGATCTTACAGTCACTGGCTATCATACCGACGTTCAAGTTGAAACTAAGTTCTAATAAACTTAACTTTCACCAACCACACAGGATCTTACAGTCACGAGCTATCATACCAACGTGCAAGTTGAAACTATGTTCTATTCAACTAAACCTTCACCAGCCACACAGGACTATACATATAGTCACGGACTATCATACCAACGTCTTCTTAGCAATTACCGGTTTTTAAATTCTTTAGAATCCAGCTCTTATAGTGTGCCAGTTCGTTTTTTGTTCTCGGATGGAAACGTTCATTCGGAAGTTATCAATTATAAAGAGAAAAATCTTATTTCATGTGAATAAGGCTTAAAAAAATTACAATAAGTGTTGATACTCAATCTTCAACAGTAAAGTATCCTCCGGTTGTTGCTGCACTTATTTTAGATTTTGTAATGATTTATGAGATGAGGAAAAGTTCATTATACTGCATTTTTTTAGGCTTATCCGCTTCATACTGACTTGCCATATTTAATTTTTTTTTCAGTTTGATTTTTCCACTTTTCAGTGATATTGTATTGCACAATAAGCCTTCGGAGGTTAGATATCCAAGTGGTAGGGATTTTTTTTTCACGAATTATTTTAACTTCTTCCTGTTCAATCAAAAATTCTTCACTTTAAAACGTTTTTCGTGAAAGTTCTCCAATGTAGTTGCGATAGGCTACGGATAATAAAATTAATGACCTTAATAAGAGATTCCATATTGCATTGCGATAGTTTCATGATTACATAAATCAAATCGCTATAGTTTTCTGGGGAATGGACGACCCCCTCATTATGAAATGAGATTGCAAAATTCCTGCCTGAGACTCATACTTGGTATGAGAAAATACGAGCATACTAGTCATTATCTGAGGTTAAATGGGTGGCTCAATATAAGTGAACGCAGATATTTGCACACGATCTGTTTCTTTTGAAATATCCTAAAAACTAAAGATCCAATCTACCTTTATAACAAAATAACTTTAAGATCTGACGTCCACAATATCAATAAACGGTCAAGAGGTAGACTATCAATGCCAAAACATTCATTGCAACTATTTAAGCGCTCCTTTTCCTACCAGATTGTGAGTCCTATGAACAAACTGCCTTCTGATACTTTGGAGATCAGTTCACGGAGTTGATTCAGAGTAAAAATTGTTCAAAACCTTTTATCTTCACAAGCTTTTCTTTCCTTTTCTGCGAATTAAGGTAATGAAAACTTTTTTTTTTCTCTCATTGGGCTGGTAGCTTTTTTATTTGGTAATTCAAGAGCAGACACTTCGCTTGGAGTGAACTGAACCTCGCCCTTTATATTATTTCCACTCAGTGATGTATTTTATATGTATATTTTGTTTACTTCAATGAAGACCTAATAATAATAATAATAAATATACCTAAAGTTAAGTGAATTTTATCGGCAGAGATTATGTCCATAACAAGCCAATGTTGCCAAGCTTTAAAAAAAATATACAAAATCGCAAAGTATCAGATTTACGACAGTAGGTATAAAACAGAAACGCTCAAGTTGAGCAGAAACGAACAAAAACTCAAAATCCTCCACCTTGAACATCTGTACATTACAAGTAGGTGTAATAAAAAATATATATGTATGAGTATATTTCAAAATTTAAAATAATGCAATATGAAAAATGAAAATGCGTCGTGGTTGTATCCACGGATTCTCAAAAATTACCTTAATTTTTCTGAAAGGACCATTGATTCCATGGATATATCTTTATTTTGGGGTATATCAATGTTGATCATAGGCGTGAAGAGGAAGAAAGGGTTATTGGGGGCGTATCCCTCCGTTCTCATTAAAACACTGAAAAATTTTAATTATCAATTTGAAAAAATAAAAAAAATTGAAAGCTTTTCCTGAATGGTGGGGGTTAACCTTCCCCTGACTCAACTCTAGTTGCGCCAATGAAAGTAATGACCCATATGATTCCACTATCAACGAACCATGTCGATTAAACAGCTTCAAATCGCCAGATGAAAAGTTTCCGAGAGTTTCAAGCCCATTAATGATGGGAAAGATGGAGTGAACTCCAAATCCTCCATTGAGGGAGCTCTATCTAAACGTTCATTGAATTGAAGCGCTTATAACGCTGTTTCTCGGGTTCAAGATCAGCATCAATCATTCTGTACCACCCTTTCCCCTGCTCTCGAAGAAGCGCGGTCTACAAGCGAGCTATTTGCGAATAATTCGGCAAATTAGATTCTGAAACGCGCGAGAGAGATAAGAACAATCGTTCCTGCTTCAATTTCCTCGCGGAGTTTTCTTTAATCTTTTCATTTCCTGCCCGCCGATAATTCGGTCCCTGAATGGAACAAATTGAAAGGGGGAATCGGTTGCAAGTTGAGCGTTAATAAATAAAGAGTCGAAAAGTGTAGGAAAAATAACGAGAAAGCACCAATCTAATTATGTGACACGGAGGGGAGACCTCGATAACAATCTTTCATGACGCAATCGAGTGCAGAATGGTTCTTCAGAATGCCTGCACAAATGCACGAAAGACATTGACGAAACCGAAATGTTCGAAAATAACACATGCGATAAGATTTCGATACAGCACCGTTGCTGCATTGACAAATCAGGAAGCTGCCTTAAAGTTTTTTTTTTGTATATTGCTGGCATTGTTAGAATCAAATACATCTCTCAAATTTTTCTAACTGATTTTTTTTCAGAGACTGATGATGAAAACCCAAGAAAGTTTCATAAGAAAATTCTGAAATGTTTCCACTTCAGGAAATAGGTATTACAAACAATTTAAATGTACTAACAGTCAAAGAAACTGTAACACCCAGAACTAGCTGTTTAGAATCGAAAATTTTTTCGGTAGAACATGGATAGTAAAGCAAGGAGTAAATTATTGAAATTCGGAGAAAAAATGTGAAGGTTTCTTCATGTAAACATTTTTTGTTACTTGGATATTGTAGTCGTTTTTGCAATTTTTAAAAATTTTACAACAAACCAGCTGTTCGAGGTTTAGTCGATTTTAGTTGTTGTTTAAAAGCCTAGACGTGTTCGCGAAATTTTTTGCCATATAAGTGAATTAGAAAGAGGTCGAATAATTGCTCTATGGGAGGAGGAGGTTGTAATTTCGAGAAATCGTTAACCGTACAAACAGAAATCCAACAACTGTTATGAGATTGTCAAGCATAGTTTGTTGATGCCCAAAATCGAAGAAGAGTAGGCACCAGACTTCGAAGCGGTACAAATGAAGTTCAATATCGACGTCTTCGACTTATGGCCATTAGAGACCGATTTGCGAAAACCCGATTTTTGGCTTTACCGCCTTAGAAGGTCTCTTGGACTGCAGCAATATGGACCTCATCTTTTGTTACCTCTCACGGTTGATCATCGCCGGCAACGATTACAGTGGTGCAGAGAACGACAACATTGGGTGCACATGATAGCGGAAGAAGAGTTAGACGACGTCGAGGAGAAAGGCGTTAACCGGTGTGGGGTGCTACTGTATGTGTAAGTGGGTAATTTTTTTTATTAGAGAGGAGAAAATCCATCTTACGGACACTACCCGGCCGTGGCGTGTGGAAAGACTCCCCCTCTAAGTCCAAGAGGGGTATACAAACTAAAAACTCTTCTGTTCCCGCCCCCACAGAGGGCGAGCAAGGTTTAATTACCAGTAACCGAATTGAGATGGAATGAGTACAAGTTGCCCTGGGATAGTTTGCCCCCGCAAACAACCTACCCGACACCAATCCTCAGCCTTGGAACTCTAGTTGTCATTTGGTTCCATCGGTTTCAGTTTGTTGAGGAATCTTGCAGGACTCTCGTAGTGATTCTACTGAGAAGCCCTGTTGGTACTCCCAGATCTTCAGTCAAGATGTTAGCTGACTGTTGTGACCATACACCTCGCCAGCAGATGGTGCACAGTAGAAGCCGGTCTACAAGTAAACCTGGCTACTTCGTCCTTAATTGGATCGATGTTATATTTGCCGACCTTCAAACTGTGGTTGAGATCAAGCGGTGGAGTGCCTGACACGACCTGGGTGTCAATAACCTAAACGTCACGCTCCCCTACGACGATCATATCGAGTTTGCGATCGCCCACAGTTGTTCGCAGGAGCAGCTCGGTGAACACAGACAGGCCCTTGTTCTTGAAGAGGCCAGAAAGTGTTTTGCACACGGCATCGTGTCTCAGAATTCTTCCTTCATGAGTACGGAAGCAACACTGGATCACGTGTGCCGCTGTTTCCGTGCTAGTACACCCAGCCCTACAATTGATTTCTGTGAGGGCTGTTCTCCGTCCTCTCGACGTGCGGACTCGGGTTGGAGACTGTTGACATGCACTGGATGATATTGACGATAGTCCCTTCCAGGTATGCCCATGCTGCCAGCATCAATCCACCGAGTGGAAGCGGTTATCTTCTCACTCTCCCTCAGATCATAACTGTCGTTCGAGGCTTAATCCTCGTTGCCCTGTATTTTCTGCGCTGTTCTGCAGAATAGATCCTGTCACCGTCGATTGTCAGGACCTTTTCGGCCGACCCTTTCATATTGTGAGCCCATTCTGTAATAGAAAAAGATCTGATTGCCCTTGATGATGAGTGCTTCAGGCGCGTCAGTCTTTCCCATAAAATACCTGGGATAGAGACGGTGAATGCGGGAATCCAGAGTCCACCATTTTTCACAGAGGCATGAAAATACCCAACGCCTTACTGCTGCCCTCATCTGAAGGTCCAGCTGCCTCAGGACCTTCATAGTGCATCCAGATAGAACCAGCGAATGGTAATGTCTGGACACCAAGAAACAACGCAAGATCTTAAGTCGTTGTTGCGGCTTAAGTGGAGCTCGTGAAACTCTTAGGAGTTCCACCTCCATTGTGGGGCAGGCCGTTCTCAGTCCCTGTGGGCTTATATTGACTCCCAAATAACGCCACCGATTTCGCGGATGGGATCGCCCTGCTGTAGTTGGAACTGTGCCAGGTGAGAACTTTGAGATTCTTTTCTCTTCCCGATGGCACTACTGAATCAATGCCAAGACGTGTTGAGAAGTGTATAGATAACCTCGGTGAACAAACATATTATTAACAAATTTCATATAATAAATGTAAACCCTTCTTTTTTTCCCTCAAGTTCATTTACTTCTTTCTATATTATCTATGTTTCACCAAAAAAATTTGAAAATTAAATAGCTCTTTCTTGGTGTTACAGTTTCTTTGTCAGTTAGTAGGTAAATACTTGTTTTAAGTTTATTCTCACTTCCCGAATAATTTTCATTCCTTCAAACAAAACTTAATATTAACCACTTCAGCTTTCAAACTCCTATTAACCGATGAGAAAAACGAGAGAGAAAAAGCTGCCCGTTCCCTCTGCATCTCTCTCGAATTGATTCAAAAATGCAGATGCTCAAGAAATACAAGACTCTAGGTACTTGTATTCCATTAAGTTTCAAATTTGCGCACCTAATTGCAGGCGGAATGCAGAACGGGCTCGACTCTGTGGAAGATTCACAACAAATTATTGCGGCGATTTGAATACGCTCAAGTGCACACAGCGGGGGCCAGAAGTCCGTGGACTAAGCGTCGTATTTCTCGCACTGAATGGGTTCTTAGAACGAATGGAGGGTTTTTGCAGGCTTGAATTGAAATGTTGACCCTCTTTGTTAGTCCAGATTCTGGAAACGTCCCAAAGAACAGGTTATTCAATAAGCCTGTTGGGTAAGTCAGATTAAACATACTAATATTGTCACCAGATAATATTGAATTAATGAATACTATTGATCAAAATGTAAGTTAAATATTCAAAAATAATTATATTCAACAGAGTTGAGAAGAGAAGAGAACTACGTTCATCCTCTTACACTCCAAGAGATTTCAGAGGTGGACGTAAATCAGGCACCTCGAATAATATCAGTTTGAATCAGTGTTGGATTTACCAGCAGGCTGAGTAGGCTGGAGCTTAGGGCGGCAAATTTAGTTCATGAATTTTTTATTTTCACTAAATATTGAAAAAATCATTATGCATTCACAAAATACGAATTTCAGAAATAAGAGATAAATCTTCGTCCTCACTTCGATCGACAGTGCACAAGGAATGCCCCGCATTTTTTTTCTTGGTGAATATAGGGAAACTTTTCAAGCAGGTATTCATTGGGCTCTTTTTGCTCCTTCAGAACCTCTTATTCTTACCTATTTCAAATATTTGTCTATCAAAATCGGTTCAGCAACAAAGGGTTCTTAAAACCCAAACTGTAAATTTTTAAAAACAACAAATACTTGCTACAGAAAGCGACTCTCACACTCCCCGACACTTTTGAAGTTACTTGCCAAAATTTCAAAACCCCTCCGAAATAAATTCCTGGCAAAAATTAGAAGAGAAGAGCAAGAAGAAATGATCCGAAAGACAGTTTATATTGACATTTTTTTAAAAGTGATAATTAAAGTAGTGATTTGAGCTCGGAAGTTTCAAACATATGTCCTGACACTACACAATCTGAAGAAGGTGAGACCGATATATACTATGATGTCTCACAACAACCGTTGCCCATTAAACATCCTGATTATGAAAAAAACAGATCTTCATATTTTTTTTATAAAGAGGCGAAAGCTAATTTTCGTCTGAAAGAATTTCAATTGAACCAATTTCTGGATCACAAAAAAGTTTGTCGTCATTCCTACGAGAACAGAATCTAGAAAATATTCATCCAAACTTGGATATAGTACTACGAATGGCTCTTTGTACACCAGCGACCAATTGTTCAGGTGAGGAAAGCTTCCCTTGCTTGAAGAGAGTGTAGAATTACCCACGAACGGCTTTAAGTCAAGAAAAACTAAAAGCGCTTTAGCTCTGAGGTGCAGAGAGTCAGCTAATGAACAAAATTTCGAACGACAATATTTTAAATGATTTTCTCTATTTCAGTATCGTAATGAGTTTACTACAGTACTAAAAGTAGTGCTGTAATGAAACTTATTACAGCATTGTTTTCAGTTATATTTTTCGTTTTGTGATTGTCAGTACTGACCTCCGATCCAATCAATTTTCGAATCATATCAATTCAAATTCCGTGATCTGTCAGATTGCGTGAGTCACACCAACTGCCAAGATACAATACAAAAGTCACTGATCTGAATTTTCATTTGAATTTCGAGAGTATTTCACAAAACTTGACTGAAATAGAGAAAATATCGTCTAATACTCGTTTGCAGAAGGCAATTCCAACACTCATGCTTTCGAAAACTCGCTCCTTCGTCGCTCGTGTCGGAATGGGAGCTCATTCTGCAACTTGTTTTAGAATATACTATTGCGTATACGAAGTCTCGCAAAAAAGTATTGTAATGTTTTCATGATGTAACTACTATAATACTAATGAACAACCAAAAAAAGATATATTTATTGTATTGTTTTCGAAATGCGCCAAATGTATATTTGTCATGTAAGATTATCCTACTCCAAAAGTAGTACATGATTGAGTTATTTTTTCTTAAAATGAAGTTTTTTGATAATTCTTTGCTGTAAAAATAAAAAGTTGATGTTACAAGGATGATGGAAGACAAATCATGAAGTTAGAATTTTATTGATAAAAAATTGATATATAAGGGCTCTGAATCAAAATTCAGAGGCGGCAAAAATTGAACAGCATATAAATCCGCCACTGGTTTGAATGATTTTAAATTTATATTTTTCTGGCAAATGGAGTTGTTTGAAGTCTTATTAGAGCTTGGAAATGACGTGACGTTCAGACATCAAACACGAAGGTCGGTCCGGACGTATGAAAATACGTGAAAAAAGCGAATTACATATCGTTGCTAATGATCTCGAAAGGAGATTTGAAAAGGGAATGTCGCTGTCAGTGTTTCGGACTGGCTGTATCGTATCTCTGTTTCACACCAGCAAATCGTAAATCCGACTTGTGGAGTGGATAAAATCCCACGCCAACTCATAATTAAGTGGAGCGGGCAATGATGGGGGACAGAGATAACCGCAGGCGGAGGGAGAGCGAGAAAACTGTTTTTCCGGGCTACCAAATAAGATGCGGGGTCGGGTGGTTTACATTAACATTTTAATTTTAGGTCTTTCGTTTTAAATTTTAATTAAAATCCGTCTGCGAACACAGTTTGTAACATTTCATCGCTAATTCGTTAGAGAGAACCGGGCAACCTCGCTCCCGGGCCTGGCGAGAATTTTTTGTGCACGGTTTTTCGGGCAGTAGAGATAATTGAAATTTTGTTTTTTCCGTTTTCTGTTTCGTTCATTTTCCATTTATTAACGGTCGCTTAATCTGCACAATTGGGCTTAATGCGGAAGGGAAGGGGGCGGGTTGCTCTTCCTTCGACCCGTTTCGCTCTCGACTTAATAGGGAGTCTCGACTTTTACGGTTGGCATGACGTGGTTTATCGCCGGGAGATAAGTGAACTCCATCACATAAATCACTCGACATTTTGAGCTATGTTTTCGCCAAATTACGAATGACTTCACCCCAAAGTTTCATTCTTTCGTTCTCCCAGTTCTGTATTTCGAGCACGACAAGACAGTTTCCCGCCGAGCTCGTCCGCGGCAAAACAATGTTGTCTATATTTCATCATCGTAAGTCATCCGGATAAGACAAAAAGCAACAAGTGATGAAATTGAAAACTCCACCATGTCTACAGGATGCGACTGGGAAAATCTTTCCGATTTGAATAAAGCGCCAATGTGCGTGTTCAAAATCGGGGTTGTTCTGATTTTGTGAAATTACTGTTTATTACTGTATCCAGATATTGAGTTGGAGATGGTAGTGTAAAAACATTTATTGACATCATTCACAATGATAAAATGAATAAGTCAACCGCATGAAGTTAATACAGTAAAAAAACAAATATTAAAGTCATCTAAAAACTCAGAGTGAATTATTTAACTAAAAACAGAGGTTATCTAGAGATGTTTAAAATGAGAGGTCAGATGAAGTCAGGCTTAGACTTAAAAATTGAATTCAACGTTTACAGTCATGAAACAATCCAAATTTAATGCGGGAGCCTCGTTATTTCATCAGAAAAACATAAGGTTGAATAATGAATCATTAGAGTCGGCTGAGTTGTAATAAAAGTGAGATCAGGCCTTAGAGGAGATACCTGTATTGAAAACTTAGTAGTTTAAGTCTGTTCTTCATTGGATTATTACAAATATGAGAATATCATGATCGAGAAATCAATATTTATAATCTATAATTGGTCTATAAAGAAAATGCTAATTAATCAATTGAGACGACATTTACAGTTATGAGATCTTACTTGCTAAGAGGTTCAGATGAATGAAATTGAGAATTTCTTGTTTATAATGAGGAGATCATACCAGTTCAATGATTTTACCAATATTAGAGGATACCGCTCAAGGTGAAGCAGGGACTGAGACTGTCAATCAGGTTCAATGTTTAAACTACTTGATCGTTCAAATAATTCAGAAAAGTTCACTTGGTTTTATCGAGAGAGAAGACTGATTCCATGATTCACCTTTGCGTTTGAGAATTTTCATTCATCTGAAACTCGGGAACAATAATTAGCAAGTGTTATGAGAAGTGAATAGTTGAGAAATGAGATGAATTGATTAAAATAATGAGATGAACATGAAAATATAACAAATTTTTATTTATTACCACAGAGAATGTTAATTCTTGAAGCAAGTAATCACTTCCATGTGAGGAGTCTAGAGATATACTAAAATATATATCTTAGAGGATTCAAATACATCAGTTTAACGCAATAGAGATCTTATTAGAATGAAGTGAGAAAGGATTACCACTACTTTTATAGATTTTCATGATCTGAAACGTGGACAAATTTTCAAACTTCATAAAAAGCAGGAAAATAACATGGAAAGTGCAACAATTAATGAATTCTGAGAATTCACCTACTTTTTGAGGATTAGGTACTTCAAGAAATGAACGAGATGAACATTGATTATGCGAGGTGACTTTTTGAAACTTCTAATTTACAAGATTAGCACAAGAGGAGGTCTATTCACAGGCAGAGCTGGATTACAAAAGAGGACGATTAATTGATTCAATTAATGAACATGAGTTGATCTGTCAGCTGACTAATACATAGAGGAGACTAATTTGACGCGAGCAGTCAATCAGCTGACCATAGAGTTGCACGGAGTGGAGTGGGCGTGACGCTGCGACGTTACCATAGGCGTAGCTGCGGATGAGGTCTGAGGGGTGTAATTCTCAGTTTTCAACAGTGCGAGATGTGGTTAATTCACTAAGAACAAAAATGATTCTGGTTTTATAACAGTACGACACGATACAACGGCTTTTTTTAATTCATCATCAAAGAAATAGGTGACAGTTTAGTGAAGGATCAGTTTGCAGATTCAGCGAAGCAGAAGATATCAACTATGCAGAGTAGCAATGGACCGTTTTCGTTCCTGTAGGAAATCCTGGCTCTTCAGAGTAAAGACCTGAAACAGCTGAAGGGTTGAGAACTATCCCCCTATCCATATTCTTCAAAAAATGGGAAGATCGACAAATTCTTCCTTTTTTCTTCATCAAGTGCAATTGCTGATGAATCTTCATCGCGAAAGTTTATTTTGAAATCATAATTAACAGACGAACACGGTCAAGGCTCGCTCAGCTGACGATACAGCATGCATGGGGTCTCGGCCACGACCCGATGTCAAAAGCCCGGAGGCAGTCCCGGAAATGCCCCGCAAGTTCTATCATGGATCAGCCTTAACCTTATTGAAAGTTAATCTGGGGCAACAAGGCCAGAGAAAGAATGTACTGTTATGGAATTTTTGTTTTGGTTCTATATTTATATCTAAATTTTGAGTATTTCAAAAGGATACGTAGTACGTTACCTGGTTGAAACTATATCACAACATAATTGCAAGTACATGAATCAAAATTCAAAAGTTTCAACATTCAAATTTATTGTTTACATTCCCGAGATGATTTCAATTCAAAATTATAGTCTTCGATTGTAGTATTCGATTTCCAAATTCATTGAATTAAATTGCTGATTTCTTGATGAGGCTAAAATTGAAAGATTTTGATAAGAAAAATGTAAATAAATTCTATGTTATTGTATTATGTATTAGTGTTAAGAAATCTAGAGAGTAAGGACTTTTGAGGAGTGAAACCAGGGAGACGAAAAAGAATTGAAAGGGGAAGTATAAAAAATTGGGAATCGAGAAGGATGAAAAATAAAAAACTATATGATATAGATGAAGAAATGGATAAATGGTGAATGATTTACCAATATAATATAGTGTGATTAGTATATGAATGGAAATGGTAATATGAAGAATGGTGACAGTTGATATGGACTTACAAAAACAAGAAATAAAGACATTGGACCAGTTCTCTGAAGAATATATTACTGTTAATAAACATTCAAGAGATTAGTGTCTTCAAGCAGACTGTGAAAGCCGAAAGTGAGATAAGTGAGTTAACTCATAAAAATTAAATAACCTAAAAGTTAACCTAGTTTTATGAACACTGAACAAAAATCAACCATAGAACTAGATTATTATTCTTGATTATTATTAGAATAGTTTGATATTGAAATCAAATTTAATATTAATTAGTTATTGAGAGTTTATTGTATTTGATATAATTTGAATTATAATATTTTAAAATTCAAATCAAAATCTTTCAATTTTAATTGAAATAAAATTTTGAACCCTCAATTGAGATAGAGTCTAGGCTAGGTAAATTTTCAAAATTCAAAATTCTATATTTTTTGTAATTTTGGTTCCTAAAACTCAAATTAAATTCAAAAAATTTTTAAAGATAAATAAAAGGAACCATAACAGTACAGACCCAATAGGGTTGCGTGAAGTTAGCGAAAATTTGGAAGCACTAATTCTGAAACTATATCAAGTGCTTAATTAGTGCCTGTTAGTGCTGTTTGAATCAATGAGACCACCATTGTAGTTTTCGAGATATTGACGATTCAAGTTTTTGGTGCTAACTTCACGCTCAGCACCAAAAGCTTCAAGTAACAATGAAATTAATATGCCAATATTTAGTGCCTAATTAGTGCCTATTAGTGCTTTCGAGACCAATGAAAAAAATTGAATAGTTTTCATGATATCCGGGATTATTTCTTTTGGTACCAACTTCACGCTCAGCACCAAAAGTTTCAAATTACCATGAAATGCATATTCCAATATTAGTGCCTAATTAGTGCCGTTAAAACGGCTGCGATTTTTAGTTTAATAGTAATCGAGTGTTGTTTTTCAGTAAGTGTGAAGTTAGCGAAAAGTTGGAAGCACTAATTCTGAAACTTTGTGAAATATTTAGTGCCTTAATAGTGCTAATTGGTGCGTATAAATCTTTGAATGCACCCTCATAGTTTTTTAGTTAAAAGCAATTATATGTTTTAACATCGTGCCGCCATCTATGGAGAGGTAATCGACTCGAAACGCAAATCTCGATTTCCAAGAATGAAATGGATTTATGTATGTGCAAACAAAATAATTTACTGAAGTATTCAGATAATGATTAATGGGAAATATTTCACTTCACAAGTATTCAATGGGTTATCGGTTATCGGGATGAATGAAAAAATATATTAATATGGATTATTTTTCGTCAATACTTTTTGGGAATTTCCTGTGAGTGTTGTGATTTATTGGATGAAGCTCAAAATATGTTTTTTACAAAGCAGTCTGAATAAGTTGAAGACCGAAATTAACCCAAATGAGTCACATTTTTAAAGCCACGCGATTGTCCAAAATCAGAATTAGTCAAACTTGCGACAATTCAATCGCAATTCAGTTGCTGCTGCCGAAATCTGGACTTCTCTGTGTGTGAATTCTTTTTTTTTGTTGCGGGGGGGGAGGGACTTTATAAGGTCTTATTGTTAATATATTTGGCTCGTAATAGTAGAGCTTCAACGCAAGCGGTTTCCAGGAAATCCATGTTATTACTGAATGTAGTTGCGATTTATTAGTCGCAAATGCGCGCATTAAACATTTTTGAAATCGCAAGTGAGCGCCTAGGCTGAAGACCTTTTACCGAAGTTACTCTGGAGGGGAGATATCTACTCCCCCCTTCCCTAGTTACATCTGACTCCCCCAGCGATCGCGACCGCTTGTAATTACAGGTACTCTGAATGATGATCCGAGCTTCGAGAGCGGGATATGAACATCAGCCATATCGGCATAAATTCAGGTTAACCGCGAGCCAGCCTGGCGGGCCTGATTTACGCGTTCAGCTAAATTTGGAAATTCAATTTCGGGGCAGAACGTGCCCCCTCTGACTTATGCCGAATTTCTTGCGCGAGGTGACCTTTTGATGCCCCCATTTAATTTCCCGTCGCCCCCGTATATCACTCTCAATTACTTCCGGGGCAGGGGGCCGGTAGCGGCAATTGTTCAGCGCGGATTACTGCCTCATTTTTGGCCGATTTACGGCTGGGGAGAGAGGTGTATTAGGGTTTTATTGATGTACTTTCGCACCGTCTCGGAGGTGCGAGCGGCTGTGAGGAGTTTTCACGCTCCCTTTTATGTGGGGGTATTGTGGGGGGCTCGTAGTTTCGAGCGAGAAACCGCAAGGAAACGTAGATATCAAACGATCTGGCTGTAATTATCAAGTTCATCACAGCTCACATTTGTTGAACTTCAATTGCCGAGCTGTTGATTCATTTCCAGAGGCACCGAGAAAATTAATCTTTAGATGTATACAGAGTGATCCATGAGATTGTATGCCTAGGTTCATGGTGAATTCATGGTAACTTTGGTCGGTTGTTACATTCTAGACTCTCATTTTTTAAATATGTCTCCTTTTTCGATGAATTACAAATAGGAGAAGCAAAATTTATTCAGGAGAGAGCGGGAAGATTGGAAAATTTCGATTCTATTTTCTGGCTCTCCTTGTTATCATATATTTAGCATGACATTATGTACAGGTAATTGTAAATCATTCTTCTCACATTAGAATGAATTTTAATGTGGTTTCTTCTTTAGGTTGTACATACATACATCGAGGAGGCTGACAGATACATGGGATATCTGAATCTGCAATATGCAGCTGAATTGCCTCAGCCCTTGTTGTTGATAGAGTAACTAAATATCATTGCAGAGTTCTAACTACGTTTTTAGAGACTCTGTACGGTAAAAAGTACCTGGAGAACATGAAACAACCTTACACTTTATATGAGGCAAAATGAGACAATATGCTTTTACTCTGGCTAATGATGATCAAAACTGTCGAAATTTATTGTTCTCTGATGACAATAGCTATTTACAACATCTATATTACAACTTGAAACATCAGAATATGAAGACAAGATTATTTACAAATATGAACAATTCCTTAGATTTTTCATTCACAAGCTTTCTTCGTTCTTATTAATTTATCTTATTTGAATAATGCCAGATAAGGGAAATGACTATCCTCGACTTCCTCCAGAGTTGAGATGTAGTAGACTTCCAGATCTTTCCCAATTAGAATGACGAATCTTCGACTTCTCACAGTTCTTCCAAAGCTGAAGTTCTTAACTCTCCAGAAAGACGTTGTTACTTCGAATTCTTCCAGAAAGAATGGTTTTGCTGGATTGAAGGTTCAACTCCCATCAAAAAGGTGTTGAAGGTTTGTTTAATTCCTCCAAAAAAGTGTTGAGGGTCTAATTCCCTCCAAAAAGGTGTTGAAGGTCTAATTCCCTCCAAAAAGACTACTAAAAACACTTGCATCAGTTCTTTGTATCGGCAGGATCCCACAATTTCCCTTGATCTCTGATAATCCTCATTCACATAAAGAAAATTCAAGAGAAGAAAAAATGTCCACGTGTTCAGCGAAACACTGGCACAGATAAATCGAGAAATGGAAAAATCAGAGGGTCAAGAATTGCAAAATGTTCAAATTCAATCAACAAATTATAACATAGATAAACTGATCTTGAAGGAAGGTTGATTCATCAATAATTGAGGAAATCAGATGAAAAGTCATATGATGATTCTCAAAATGGCAGAACCCAAGCGTGCTTCTTAAGTACTTCACTCACATGAAACAAACAAACTATTAGCAAAAATAAAACAATGGTTGTCTGATTAACTTTGTACTCACCGATATTCATTAAATCGCCACAGATAATTAAGTTCACTCGAGAATGAGAGAACGGTACCACGACTTCTCAGATGTAGGAAGTGAGAAATTGAAAAGATCTGAATCAAAAATCCGTGCACAAGAAAGCCACCGAGAACTGGGTACACGAGAAAAATGGGATCGTCCAACGGAAAGATTGCAGGACTAGTTTTCTGAATTGGAAAATGGAAGACTACAAGACGAGCCAAGCGAATCGCCGCGCCGGTACTACCTACCCTTTCTCGAAGTGTTTCGTCGTATTTTTGAACCCTCATAACTTCAGTTTGGAATATACCAGATAAACAAAAGTCTAAAAGTTTGTGGAGTAAGGACTCGTAAAGTTGAATAATGTAGAGTAAGCAGCTCGGCTTTACATGAAATCATTGTCTCTGGTCTCTTTTTGACAATGTGAGAAATGCGGTCTTGTCGTGGTAAAATTTCACATGAAACTATTTTTGGTTGAATTCATTTATTTCTGAATGATTTCAAACATCTTGATTCAAACAACAACAACAAAATCAGATCATACAACCTTAATGTCTGTATCTCCTCTCTCAAATTTCACACAACGTCGTCTTCCCGTTTGCAACGTCTGTCGGAGGTAAAAATTCATCAGTTTGATGGCATCGGCGGGCTTATCGAATCAACGGGGTCACCCGGTATCCGATTGCCGGACCCTTGGAACGCATTCCCTGCCCTTTGTGTTCGCCAAAATTTGATTCTTGCGGCCATGAACGACAGTAATAGATATCGGAACGGGATTCGCAGAAATGGTCTTTCAGATTGGATACCTCCCGGTCTGCCTTTCTTCGCGCCGACGAAATATCGTTATCTTCCCGGGACACATCCGTCGCGGCGCTCTTTCCCTGGCAAACATCCCGGACGCACGCACAAAGGGTCCCTCCGGAAGAATTTATTGGAACGCGGTTCAGACACCTGCCGCTGTTTGCAGACGAGGCCCAGGTTTCCAATTTGTTAGTTATTACTCACATTTGTGAGGAGTTTCATGGCCCGTAAGTAATTTTGTGAGCTACGGACTCATATGAGAGAATTGTGAACAGCCAGAGGTCAGCGAACATGAATGAATAGATAAAGAAGAACACACTGAAAATGGTCAAATGATCTCAAAATTCCTTCCTTTGGTCATGAAAGGGAATATTTCCCTTCAGCCCCTGTTGAAAATTGAGCATTGCACCCCTCGGACCTCGTCTGCATCTACGCTTATGGTTACGTCTCGCAGCGCCATGCCCACTCCTGCAAATGCAGCTTAATGAACAGCTGATTGACTGCTCGCGTCAGGTTAACCTACCTCTATGCACTAACCTGCTGACGGCTTAACTCATACTCATTAATTGAATCAATTAATCTTTCTCTTTTGTATCCAGCTGTGAATAGACCTCCTCTTATGCTAATATTGTAAATTAGTATTTTCAAAAAGTCAACTCGCATAATCACTGTTCATCTCGTTCATTTCTTGAAGTAATTAATCAAAAAGGGTGAGTGAATTCTCCGAATCCTTCATTGTTGCAGTTTCCATGTAATTTTCCTGCTTTTTATAAAGTTACAAAATTTGTCAACGTTTCAGATTCTATATAGAATACTGGTTATCCCTCTCTCACTTTATTCTAATAAGATCCCTATTAAATTAAACCAATGTATTTGACTCCTCTAAGATATATATTTTGGTATATTTTTGTAGTTCTCATAGATTTTTCAGATATCTCCAGACTCCTCACATGGAAATGATTATTTGCTCCAAGAATGAACATTCATGTGGTAATAAATACTGATTTGTTATATTCTCATGTGCATCTCATTATCTTAGTCGATTCATCTCATTTCTCAACTATTCACTTCTTATAATACTTGCTAATTATTGTTCTCGAGTTTCAGATGAATGAAAATCCTCAAACGCAGAGGTGAATCATGGAATCAGTCTTCTCTCTCAATAGAACTAAGTGAACTTCTCTGAAGTATTTAAACGATCAAGTAGCTCAAACATTGAACCTGATTGACAGTCTCAATCCCTACTTCACCTTAGCGGTCTCCTCAAATATTGATAAAACCATTCAACTGGTATGATCTCCACATTATACTTAAGAAATTCTCAATTTCATACAGCTGAAGCAGTTAGTAAGTAAGACCTCAAGCCTTCGGAATTGTCGAACCAATGGATTGGTTGTTATTAATTCATACATAGTAACACTCATGTTATAATCCTCATATTGTCAATTGCAGCCTCTATTTTTCTGATGAACACTAACCCTGCTCACTAAAAGCAGTTTGTCACTGTAAATGTCGTCTCAATTGATTAATTAGCTTTCTCTTTACAGACCAACCTTATAGATCATAAATATTGATTTCTCAATAATGATATTCTCACATTTGTAATAATCTCAATGAAGAACAGACTTAGATTTCTAAGTTTTCACTAAACGTATCTCCTTTAAGCCTGATCTCACTTTTATTACAACTCAGCCTACTCTAATGATTCATTATTCAACCTTCTGTTTTTCTGATGGAATAACGAGGCTCTCGCAATCACTTTTAATTGCTTGTATAACACTGTAAACGCTGTGTTTAATTTTGAATTAATGGAACTATCTCAAAGTCTAAGTCTGATTTCATATGACCTCTCATTTTGAACATCTCTAGATACTTCTGTTTTCAGTTGAATAATTCACTCTGAGTTTATAGATGATTTTAATATTTGTATTTTTTACTGTATTAACTTCATACGGGTGACTTATTCATTTTATGATTGTGAATTATGTCAACAGTCCAAAACAGTATTCCACAAAATCAGAACAACCCAGATTTTGAACAGCCCCTTACCTGAAACCAAACACAACATGAATTCTGTTAATGTAATATATCCGGTGTGGGCTCGTCGAGAAGCTTATGGAGAATTCTCAGGATTTCCTACTATACAATTATAAGAAAAAAAGCGATCTCGCTCGATGTGATGACGAAGTTCTTTGTTTACATCTGAAAGAAAAAGTAGAGTAATAATATGGCCGGTGTACTTGAATCAGACGTACCTATCTTGTTTATTGCATTGATAACACTAACATTTCTCTCGTTCAATTCTGAAATTTGAACCTTCTTCTGTAGACCCATATAATTAAAAATTGTTTATGAGTTCCTACAGCTGTCGAATAACACAGGCTTTCACGACCTGACATGATGACATCGACAGACGTCTTGCCTACATCTGCTGTTGGTATCTTCAGAGGATTATTGATCTGAGACTGGCGCGTTTAATACAAAGGAGCTATTTATACCCCATTTAATGGCGGGAGAAGGACGTGAGCAATGTTTATCTGTCAGTTTTTGAGTCAATACTTATTTTGGCTGATATAATGAAGAATTACAGTTTATTCTATGGAAAAAATCAAATTCAATAAGTATTATCAAGAATAACATCTTACTTTCATTTTTATCTCTACTGCATGCAAAACTCAGCCTTCTATTCGATGTATAGTATTTGTTAGGTATGCACGAGAAAAAGCAAAAGTGGGAAAATCCATGACTACCACAAAAAGAGAAAGGTGAGGCAAACGTCGAGTTCGTTTCTTGAAATTTTCACGATATGGGTATGATGTTTTCACGACGTCGTGACTCTCGGGTTTCCTTTTATTCTGATTAAAAAAAAAACATCTACGTCTCTCTGGTGTTTCGATTATTTATTAAACGAAGTTTCTTTCTAGGTTTCCCATTCGGAAGGTTAACCTAGAGATTTTATAAGTGGAAAAGTTTCCGTGCAATACTCAATTAATTTATCATAATTTGATTCATGAATGGTCAAATGTAAAAGACAAAATATGGGATAATGTTGAAACACAAATACACTTGAATGTTTTCATATACTTTTTTCAACTGAATATTCAGTTTTAACTCCAAATAGTTATTTTCCGAACAAATATGGAAAGAGATACTTTTCCGCAAGAGAGACAGCAGAATTCGGTCTAGCCTTTCTGAATTAGAAGAGTCAGATCAATGTTTCGATAATGACTAAAGAGATTATAAATGCCCCACGTTGGGCGCCAAAATTTTCACTTCATCGGGTCGTAGG